>CAJQZM010032154.1:0-10694 GCA_907164665.1 Colias nastes | reverse complement strand
ATCTTGTATGCATCAGCAGCGTGGGCACCCACAGCGGAAAGGATGGGGGTCCGAAAGAGGCTCAACACCGTTCAACGAGGTTTTGCCCAGAAGATCTGCAGAGCATATCGGACTGTCTCTCTGAACTCTGCGTTGCTGTTGGCTGGGATACTCCCTCTTGATCTCAGAATACTCGAAGCTTCGAGGCTTTATGAGATCAAGAGGGGCGTGTCGCACCCGGCGGTGATGAGGGACAGGGAGGTGGAACGAATGGCACCCGCGATTGAGGACCCACATCCGGCAGAGCAGGTAGAGCTGGGGTTCGTCTTGGTAGATGAGGGCACCTATGTCGACGTGGTTGACAGCCACGTCCATAGGATCTATACGGACGGCAGCAAGATTGAGGGTCGAGTCGGAGCCGCCCTTTCTGTATGGGAAGGTGCGACCGAGACAAAGGCCATCAAGCTTGCTTTGTCGCCGTATTGTACCGTCTATCAGGCTGAGCTCCTTGCGCTCAAAAGAGCAGTAGATATAGCCTGCAAGAGTGGAGCGGCAAAGGTCGGTGTCCTCAGCGACTCCAGATCGGCGCTCCAGGCGGTCACCCTGAGTTCCCCTCATCCCCTGGCTGTGCAAACACGGGCGGCCCTCCGAAAAGCTGCATTGCAGAGGCGGGAGGTCTCCCTGTTTTGGATCAAGGCGCACGCAGGGCTGAAGGGGAACGAACGGGCAGACGAGTTAGCCAAGGGGGCCGCTCTGGGGTTGAGGAGGAAACCAGATTACGATCTGTGTCCTGTTTCATTCGTCAAGCGTATCTTGAGACAGGATACGATTGGCGAATGGGATAGGAGATACGAAGTAGGAGGAACGGCCGGAGTCACGAAGCTCTTTTTCCCAAGCGCTGCTGCTGCATACAAGGTAGTCGGAAAAATAGACATCACACACCACACCACACAAGTACTGACTGGTCACGGCGGATTCGCCTTCTACTTGAACAGATTCAAGCTGAAGGAGAATCCGTCGTGTCTATGCCAGCCCGGAGTAGAGGAGACGGTTCCTCACCTGTTACTCGAGTGCCCAATTTTTGCAAGCAATAGATATGCTATTGAGCAAAAATTGGGCATGGCGATGACGGGTGAGAATCTGCCTTCCGCCCTGGGGGACAAGTGTAGGGATACTTTCTTTAAATATTGTAAATATATTGTAGAAGTAGTCAATAAGCGAAACAATGGCGTGTGATGTGATTCTGTGATATTAGGGATAGTTTAAATTTTGTAGCATTTATTGTATTTATTTTATTTACCCAGTATTTTAATATTTTTAATTTTGTATTTGTAATATTTTTAATTTTGTAATAATTTTATTTTTAATTTATTATGTGGCTATAAATTGTGTTTGTAAATAAATAAAAAATGAAAATAAGGTCTCTGGACAATATTCCAGAGGTGGCGCGAACACCCTGTGATGGCGGGTGATAAAAAAAAAAAAAAAAAAAAAAAAAAAAAAAAAAAAAATATCTGTTTATTTAATATGAATGAAACCATGCAATTGCTTATCCTTTCCGCGAAAACAGAATTTACCTACCGAGAAATGTTGATAATATAGCTTTTAACATGAAAATTCATTAATTAATGCTGATTAAAAAAAAACAAACATAATGCTATCCAGTCTACAAAATTCATATCAAATGTATCAATTCTGGAAACTCCGAAAGCCATATTACTTTAATCTTCAATTCCGCTTTAATTATTTCGTTTCAACATAAAACTATTCGCTTAGTTTGACGTGGGTTACATTTAATTTCGAAACAGTGTTTTGGTAACGTTTTCGACTTCGGGCTACCGCAGCAAGCATCAGCCGAACAAGAACAAACAAAATAATTAAACACATCAAACGGAGTGAAATTGAAGCCGCGACAAAGCGCTGACTCGCAGCCCGTGCGAGAATGGGCTCGGACAGTTAGCCATTTACGTATGTTTCTGCCAAGTTTATATTATTTCTTTAAAATAGTATTGAAATTTGTTATACAAGGTCTGTTTTCTGTTAATAAATTAAATAAAAATGTAATAAAATAAACACAAATTGGTATAACCCATAGCGTAGAGGCGAAGTGTAGAGACACGAGTACGTAGGCTTAAAAAAAACATAAGTCGTTTTTTATGCCAATTTTTTAAGCCATTTGTATGTATTATATCAATATCTTACTACCCTGTCTAATTTTGGCTAAAAAAATGTTTTCAATGTTTTTCCGAAAATTTTCACTTACTTTAATGTATTTCCAAAAATACTTACGGATTTGGATCGCGTCTATGTGCTAGGTTACTTTGATATACGTTTACTGTAACAACTTCCCGGGTCGTATAAATGAGGGGCATGATAGTCCGGATAGAGACCTAAGTGCTTCCCCTCTCGTCTTTATTACTAAGTTGCAATGTAGACCCGAATATCCTTATGCAATTACGTGCTTAACAAAAGTAAACTTACTTTATGGATCGTTAAATTTGATAAGCATTGGAAACGTTTATTTTGAAGTAGATGCAACCTGCGGGTTCTCAAGCGACACATATTACATGACTATTTCAACAATCATGTACCATGTATCTGTATCTATATTCATATCAATTGTAATCAGATATTTATTTTTGAGTAGACAGTAGATTATATATAGTTTAGGCGTTGTATCAACTCTGTTTTAGTTTTATTACTTTTGTTGCAGGCAACGTAATTTAAATTACAACAATAAAATAAAATCAACATGTTCAAGTCCCATTTTGCCATTTCTAAGGCATCCTTGTCTGTATTTTTTTTTTCATGTTTACCGTGAAATTTTTTATCCAAAAATTTTTAATAGTACTGTACCATTAAATTAGTTTTATTTATTTTTACTACAATGGCCACGCCACAACACTTTATGTACAAGATACACGTGTGACCTGGTATCCACTGCAATTAGTTCCCAATTTCCAATAAGATTTGGGATATGGATTATAGGACGGGAATGGGCAAGGGTATATTACCCAATCACTCATTATACGTTACGACATGGTGTATGTGGAAACACTTTACGAAGATCTTATGGATAACATCATTATATTATTATACTATCTATACAATATACATGTCGGTGTGTTTTTAATGTGGCTGTTGATTACTCAATAGTCAGTCTACAACCTCGATAATCTTAATATTATGTATTTCTAATTAATCTATGTGTCTTACACTTATGTGCTTTATCGAAGCTTTTCGATCGGAATTAAAAAGTATAACAATAACAAAGGTATCCCTAACTACGTTATTTATAAATTTTCAAAGCAAAAACAACGAAATATTCTTTTCCGTTTGATACACAAATATGACTAACGAATACCGGCATGTGTATCAAAAAACACACTTAATTAAAGAGCGTTCGAGATGCGCTTTACCATTTCTGTTGCGGTACAATTCCATAGAGTAATTACAACTAACGAGCAGTGCGGAGCGCTAGAAGATATATTTTATCGGATTATATACGTTATCAACGCTAGCCTGTACACGCTTCGACCATCGATGGTTAATTAACTCTTATAGCACCAAATATTTTCATCACAGTCAGTTACTTAATGCTTATAGATTCTGGGATAAACATAACATTATTTACTTCTTTTCTCTTCCAAAACCATTATCAGTTAGCGGGATAGTTCCATAAAATCATAGTTATTTGACTTCCTGGTGATATATCATTTATAGTCTAAACTATCCGATATTCTTTATTTCCTTTTATTGTAAAAACAAAGTAAATGAAGAAAAATTGTAACCCTCATGCGTTGCCCTGACTTAAATAGATAAGTCTGTACTCTTATCTGGTAGGTATTCATTAAAATAATCACAGTTAAGAAAAGCACGTGTCATTAAATAAAACATATTCACATACGATAATCATGTAGATAAAGCAACAGGGTTGCGAGGGAAATTTTAATATTCTGTAAGATGAGGGAGGCTCGTAGCTCGAACCGCTGACACGACCAGCCCTGACTAATGTCCCCCATTAATAACCTTGCTAATTAATCGTTTGCATGTTTGAAGGTCTACAGTTTCCCAAACATTTAACTATAAAATAAACAAACATAAAACATTCGCTAGTATGCCGCAATTGTATTTGTTTTCAGTGAATTCCGTTGTATTGTTAGTGTGACAATTAGCAGAACTAGTGTAATTTATTAACAGTGTACAATTTTCAACCGACTGACCACAATGAACTTTTGTTAAAAATTCCGAATTTAAATTTAATTTCATTAAAATTTTAACTCCGTATGGGACCATGTAGTCATGTTCATTTCTAAACAATTTTAAAAACTATTACTATTTAAAACAATATTTCTACAGAGTTTACATTTTATTTATACGTGTTAATAAAATATTTCTCGTTATCTCTTCATCTATGAATAACTACATTTTTAGACGAAGGTTTAAATTGATATCTGGAAAATAATTATTAAAAAAATTAATTTTTACTACCCCATGTAAATATCCTGTACTACAAAGCGAAAACGACCCATGCACATAAATGTTCTCAAGGCAAATATCTTAAAACAAAGTGATCCAGTTTGTAAAACATGAGTAAGGTAATTTTGTCCACTCGACGTGGATGCTCACCCCCTGGAAGTGCCCTCGAGCGGGATAGATCGTAAAATATACGACACTTCAATATATACGGGTGAAAGCAGAACGTTTATACCCACTCAGAAAAAATGTTGGCTTAATTCAGCACGTCGTTACCCCTCCTCCTCTCATAAATACAAGCGAGCGATTCATGTGCTTTTATAGCAAAACACTTGATAGACGATTTCGAAGGGATAATTAGCTGCTACGTGCCCGGTTTGTAAAGCTTTTTTATATTTGTATATGGGATCCCATACTGTATAGCTGTTCACCTAACGATCATTTTATCCAAGAGAGCCTTTTATTGCAATAGTAGAATGTTCAGCGAGTAAATGCATCCCACTCGTTTGTGTAATAAAGTTATTACGTAGATCATATTTTGATCGCGTCATAATTTTTATATTTATCTGGTATTTTGTCTATTTTTTTACTAATTATATTATACAGAGGTTTTTTTGCTGTGGATGGGGATACTGAACGGCCTTACAGTAGATTGCCTTGCATAATGCCCAAAAAACACGGTAAAAATTAAATTTAATGAGTAAGCTTGTGGTTTCTATTTTACTTTATAATGTCTTAAAAATGCACAACCACACCTACTAAACTTTACATGAAAAGCAAAAATAGAAACGAGAAGAATTTTCTGATTTCACTATTGCCTTTTGAAGGTTTAGTGATCGCTTCGGTGTTAAAAGCCTCCGCACAAAAGAGAAACATACATCCGGCCCGCACTATTGTGTCGATATGGCAGTTTTCGTGAGTAGCATACGATAGTTTCATACTTTTATGAACACCAAAATTGTGTTCTTCAAAACCTTTTTTACCAACAAGATGGCATTTTATGTCGTAATTCCATTGTCATAAAAAGATGTTTAAGCTTTTCTATATTTTGATGAAATTATTATTTACTCCAATAATTCCAACGTTATTTAAAGTTATTGATTGTATCGGATTGGAAATATAATAGTGCATTTATTTATATGTCTATTAATATCCTAGTCCAACTATACAGGGTGTCCCACCGTTGGTATACTAAGCTCAAAGGAGGTTATAGTTTTGCATACGCTGTGTACGTAAAAAATACTTATAAAATTCCAGACGCATTTTTTTTTTCAAATAGATGATTTCTTAAAACTCTATGTGTAGACCCCTAACAAGCAGCCCGCCCAACTTTGCCACCCGCACGTAAGCTATCGTTTAAGATTATGTTTTCATAGACAAAATGCTCACATTAGCGAAGCGTTATATGCCGGCTGCGCGAAGTTAGAGAAGAAAACATGGATTTTAAGGAAAAATTTAGCAAAAAAATGACGTAATTTTTTTGATTAAGTATTTTTTACGTGATCAGTGTATGCTAAACTACAAGTCACTTTGCGCTTAGTATACCGAAAGTGGGACACCCTGTATAAATGAAAAAAATATTTTCACTCTTGCATAATATAATTACCTACCATCATTTAAATTCAGGTTATAAATAATATAGTCATTAAATTCAAAATGTATTTGATTAAAATTTAATAATTGTTCCTTTATTGCCTTCAATTTATACAAACCTGCCTTATTCTCGTGGGAATCAACCGTTTCGTACTTAAGTAAATATGCTACAAAAATATTCACAATTAAATAGGCATTTCCAATTTACAAAACCGACGCACACACAAAACCCAAACCTCATGTAAGTACTTACGAATTCATTTTAGCTGAATTTCTAAACAACAGTATCCCGAGTTCCCATTGGTATTTTAACAAAGCCTGGAAGTTGTAGAGGTATTCGAATTTGTTTACAAAATTCAATCCTAAAGCCGAGTCAGATTAAATCTAATTTCAACTTGAAGGTAAGTCTAAAATAAGTCTTCATAAAACCGGAACCCTTTGATTTAACCCTGCCCAAAGTTAGGCTTGCTGATTGCCCGAAAGTTAGTCTTGCCTGTTTTGTACTATCGTTTTTTTCAAAGAAAAACGAAACTGAAAAGCGGGAAGAAATTGCCTGTGGCTTCTGGGAGGACATTTGGAATTCCCGTCTCACGGATTCCTACTGGCGAGTGGCGACCTTAAACATTGGGACTTGGCTTTTCCATAGATTACTGTGTCTATTACCTAATTATTTATTATATTCATATTAGAAGTTTCAATACTCATTTACAATATAGCTACTTACAAAATACGTCGAAAATTAATTATTGATACTTACATATATTTAGATATTATTTTTCTTTAATTAATATACCAAATATTAATTAAAGAATTAATATTAATTAAAAGAATTTTCTGCAAAAAAGAAGCAAAAGTTGCTTTAAAAAGAGAACATTAAGAAATCAGACACAACATTTATCAAATACTAGCTGTGCTCCGTGGTTTCACCTGCATTGCTCCGCTCCTGTTGGTCTTAGCGTGATGATATATTATAGCCTATAGCTTTCCTCGATAAATGGGCTATCTAACACTCAAAGAATTTTTCAAATCGGACCTGAATTCGGTTCCTGAGATTAGCGCGTTCAAACAAACAAACAAACTCTTCAGCTTTATAATATTAGTATAGATTTAGGTACATCGTACATACTCATTGTAATACTTGTAAGTTAGGTACATCTGATCAAATTTAAGTAAAACCCCATACAGTTTAATGTCTGTTTTTGACGTCGGTTACAACTTATAGGTAGTAATTTAATATTTGGGTAATTTCAAAAATGTTTACTCCATCTTAGCTTTAAAATCGCATGTTAAAAGTATATATATTAAGGTTGTTGAACTGTAGCTGTAGAAGTTTTTACGCTATGCATATATTTTCTAGATAGTTTTCTCTGATTTTTGTAACGCTTCATTTGCGACAAAAGTTCCAAGCTGTTTGAATAATGCTTCAACTATGAATTTCCTCGAACCTCATACTTGAGCAAAACAGTCTTCCTACATACTTCCTTTTAAATAGACTAACCCTCCGATTTCTATCTGTTTTATAACTTCTAGTCTTATTTTAATGTAGAAAACACGATAGAAACATTTAAATCTCATGTATTTTATTAGAACTTGTCTAAAAGACAAATTTTTATATAAATATATCTCATGCCGAATCTCACCACTTAAAAATCTTTAGAGGTATTTTCTATTTTTGTCATTATCAACTGATAACAATAAGCGACAAAATTCTGATATACGGAAACTTACCTTAACGAACTGAATCTCCAAAGAGTTGAAATATTTTTACATTAACAACAAATCTAAAATAAGGTCACTACACACAAAGGAATCCATAACGTAGGTACATTATTAGTTGCAAACTGTAAATAGAAGCGCATAGACGCCATTTCATTAGAAAATAAACTGCTTTACGTTACTGTGCGCTCGGTAGAGCAAGTTTAATTTGCAACGTGAAAAGTATTAATGTTGAGCCAGTAGGACATGCACTTTTCATTTCACAAGAACTTTCAGCATCGTTTATAGAAATTTGGAGACAAATGGTATCACTGTTTTAAATTTAAAACAATGTTTTTCAACCTGTAGGGCCAACACCGACAGAGTACTGCTATATTTTTTTTTGTAGGTTGGTGTAATTAGTTTTTTCAAGAAATAATTATACAATTAGGTACACTTTTAAAAATATTAAAAATTATGTGAGCAATACAAACTCAATAACACACCTTCAATAAGTTACGTTCTATATTATAATATTTATTTATTTTATTTATTTATTAATTCTTTATTGCTTGCTATTGAAAGTTACAATAAAACTTAACCTAGGAATACATTCAAACAATTGGCGGCAATTCAAACAATATTGATAGCCCAACGGTCTATTTTTAGTGCCGTTTGTTTGACCTTTATTAAAATTGGCATTTATTAAGAAGATTAGTTGTTATTGATAATTGATGGTCATTTTTTCTCTTCAGCTGTCATAAAAATTCAGCCCATTCCGTCTATGCAACGGGCAAAAGAAGTGAAAAAGTGGCAGTTAGCCACGCGCCTCAACGTCATCCGCGCCATTTTAGTCGTTATGTGGAAGATAAACGAGAATTCATAGCACTTTGTTAAACTGTTGAGTTAATAAATATTTATGTGTGGGGTAAAGATGGTTTTAAATCTTGGTGAAAATATCTACTTAACAGATGATTTGTTAAATTGTCTTCTTCAAAAAGGCTACTCGGCATTGAATATTTATTTTCACCAAATAATGTAGAGCTACTGGGTAGACGTCCCGCAGAGCTCTCGTATCTAACAATTGATAAAGTAATATATTTTTAGTCCATTGAAAAGTTACATTTGGGGTTGCATTTTTTAGAGGACGCAATTTTATTTTTTTGATGTGTAGGGGGGGTCAGTGTGAAGCTATCACCAAGTTTGTGGGGTCGCCACCCTTGTCCCACGGCCGCCATCTTGAAAATAGCGGTTGATATGGTTTTTACGATATATCTCTTAAACTATTTATTTGATAAAAAAATTTGTTATGATTATTTGTTTCAAATTAAATTCTCTACAACTTTGGTCCTGCAACTTTTTGTCGTAGAACTATAAAACGCAAAAAAAAACGCAAGGTTAGCCCTAAAAAATGTAACATTTCAATGGACTATTTATACATATTTTGCCTTTTACTCTTACAATGTTTACAACTTAAAAAATTCAATACAATATTTCGAAATGATTTATTTCAAAAAAAGCTCTTCGCTATAACACATAGGTACATTTTTAACCAAGTATCATAAATAACAAATAACCCAGTAACAAACAGAAAAGATAGCATCGAATAGTTTTCTCTTATTTTCATTCTCTCCACTGAACGCAAGCACGCCTAAAGCCATGTTCACTCAGTACTCAGCCGTCTGTACAGGTACTATTATTTCACAATCAATTCATAGTATAGCTACGTCAGAGCTCAATGCACGTGGGAGAAGCTATAAAATTGCCCATTGTCGATGCACTCGCACGTAAAGCTGACATTAAACTGAAAGCGATTTTGAAAACCTTGCTATTTAAGTAGCTATCGCAATGGTGGAAGCCTATCGACTTTCCTTGTTCAGGTTTCAATATTCTCAGCTAATGGATACCCACAAGAGTGCTCATAATTTTAAATTGTATATACCATTGACAGCTTAAACATGGCGCACAGCTTTTAGCATTGTCTTTTGCGTAGAAAACACACTTGTCTATTATTGTGTCAGTTTAAAAGTTTAATGAGAAAAAAAAAGACGGGTTGCACTCCGGGAGTGCCGGCAGAAGTGAAAACTTGATTATTAACGTTGAGCATGTTTGATATCCATTTCAGGCGAAGCGATGGTCAAATGCCTGCCTAATCCCGAATAAAAAAAAAAAAAAAAAAATCCGTCTTACGCTTTTTCGATCAGGTCACGTGTCCTGACGCGAGTTTAAGATTTTATACCCAACGCCGCTAAAGAAGTTTTCACTTCAAAAATTATAACATTCTAGCACAGTGCTGAATTTGTGAGCATTTTTGTACCTAACTCATATTTTACTTAATATTATCAATGCCCAGTAATAAGTTAAAAATCTTTTAATAATATAAATCTATATATTTCCACATTTCTTACATATATTATTAAATATTCTATCATCTATTCACGAGCACGAAAATAAGGAGTTAAAATATTAAACAAAACACGAAAATGGCTTTCATTTACCTAGATCAATTGTGCTGTTTTCGAACATCTATATCAGCCAAGGCGGAGATTATTGGCAGTAATTTTATTTCTGGACCCTTAACCCGGCGATCCAGATGGATGGAGCAATCAGCCGACCCTGCCCAGGCCCATGCTGACGCGAATTTTGCAGAAGAGCCCTACGAAGACAATTTATGGATAACACGTCGTAAATCTCTCGTCTCTGTTTACGATATGAGATGGGTTGGTCAAGCACACTATTATAGCCGCTAAGTGCGTAAGATAATATTAATTTAGCTCTCTCATTTATGTGCAAGTGTGTAGGAAAAATATTTAAATGCTTTAAAGTGCCGTTCTTTATTTATTGATGTTATATTTTTATAGCCTTAAAGAACTTATAATAAATAATTAACTATTTTTTATGTTATTAAATCCATATAATATTACTAATTATTAAATCAATGAAAACTTACG
>CAJQZM010032151.1:0-12089 GCA_907164665.1 Colias nastes | reverse complement strand
AGTTTATAAGTGGTGTGCAGTATTGCAGTGTGAATCCACATAAAAATTATGCTCAAAAATGTGTTAGTAATTATTTCAAGCGAGAAAATAATCTATACTTATAATAAATCTGTAGAGAGGCCAATTCTGTACATGAAATATATTTAAAAAAAAACTATGAAGGGGTGATAAGGGATCGCTACTGATGCCAAAAATGCAATCAGTAAAATTTTTGTCTGTCTGTCTGTCTGTCTGTCTGTCTGTCTGTCTGTATATTCGTTATAGAAACAAAAACTACACGACGGATTTTAACGAAATTTGGCACAATTATTCTTCATACTCCTGGGCAGGTTATAGTATACTTTTTATTACGCTACGATCAATATGAGCAGAGCAGTGAAGGGAAATATGGGGAAAACGGGAGAAGTTATTCCATTTTTTAAGCTTCCGTCGCGTGTGCAGCCTTAATGGTTAAAGCTACATAGAAATCATGTACGACACAAATGTTCTTAAATTATTATTATATAAAAATAAATTCCTAGACAGCATATTAAATGTCTATCTTTTAAAATTGACTCACAATAACACGTGAAACTTCAATAGCTTAGCAATTCGGAGCTTTCTGATTATATTTGTCTACTCTTACGTTTACAACACTCTCACTCATCCCTAATTAAAAAAAGTTAACATTATTACCTATTCAATAAAAAAAGAATCATGTAAATCGGTGTAGAAACACCAAAGTTATACATGAAATACGCTATAAGTCATCGCGCGTGAATACAGAATCATGCCATAAGGATTATTTTTGTGTATCAGTTGCCGCGTTCGACGCGCTTCGCGGCGGGAGCTATAAAAAGGCGGCGGGTCCGTACCCGTTTCGCGTTGTCACGGCATCACGTGTGAACGGCTGAACCGATTTCGATAATTCTTTTTTGATTATATTCCTTGAAGTACGAGGATGGTTCTTATGTAGAGAAAACGTAAATATGTACCACGGGCGAAGCCGGGGCGGACCGCTAGTAAGAAATGATTGTATAAAGTTGGCGCGGAGAACCCCGAACCATGTATTCGTGAATTCGCAATTATATTTCTGTTCTGAGTCGATAAAGCATACGTGAAACAATAGAAAATAAATAAAAATGCGTATTCTCAACATATTCATAACATCAAAACACATCTGACGTGAGTTGTTTACTTAAGCGTGACGTCACGCGTGTTTTAGTCAAAATGGCCAACTGCAGAATTTCAATGTTTTATTTTATTGATAATCTCATTAATCTTAATGTTTTTAAGATTTCTAAGTCACTATATTTAATTTATTTATTATACATTTTCCCTTAAAAACACTAATACGATCATTTATGGATACTGTCGTCATGCCTATTATTCCAATTCTAGGATAGAATGAATGACTAAGATTCCTACATATTATGTCACAGTGAAGATTACGGAGATATATCTAAGAAAAGTAAATGAAAATATTTAAATAATTCGAAAAACGATAATCATACGATAATCCTATCCTTCCTATACTAATATTATAAATGCGAGTTTGTGAGGATGTGTGTGTGTTTGTTACTCTTTCACGCAAATTCTACTGAACCGATTACAATAAAATTTAGCACACAGATAGAGGGTAACTTGGATTAACACATAGGATAGATTTTATCCAGGAAATCCCACGGGAACGGGAACTATGCGGATTTTCCTTTGAAAACGCGGGCGAAGCCGTGGGCGGAAATCTAGTACCTTATAAAATTTTGTCAAGTAGAAGTAGGATATATATTAATTATTATTTATGTAAGTATGTTCATTCTTACGCACGTTAATGCCCTGATAAATAATAGCATCTGTTCTATTAAGAAGAAAGATAGCTGAAACACTTTTCTTTAAGAATAGCCAAGAAAATTTACAAGTTAGGCATGTAAATGTTATAACGTAAGAGTTGTTCAGATACGGGTAGAGTTTATTTCTTAGTAATATATACTTTTAAAATCTCACCGATACAAATATATGTATAACGGGTGAACTGATAATTTTAGTCTCTGCGTAATAACTGAAACTTTTACTTAATTTATAGTTATGTTTTTTACAAAACTCCAACTGAGTTACGCTTATTTATTCTTTTTCTTTATTATTTCTGTACGTTTATTGATAAACTATGGTTTAACCATACAAACATATGCTAATATTGCCATATCTTATCACTTAATTTACGTTCTCTTTATTGTGTATAACATGATTGTATAGTGTCCACTAGGTGTCCACTAGTATCCTAGAAAATTCAAGACCCAAATAACCGACTCTACACCAATATACATTCATATTAAGCCAAGCTAAGCAGGTGGATTCAAATCAATATCAGCACGAAATCCTTGCGGTATCGACACAAACGCATACATTCCGAGGGTCTCATATAGTATTTGCATACTATGGTCGCTCGTCAACCTCACCGCGAATGCTGACTCTGCATTTCAATTTAAACCCTCTCATCCACTGTATTATTGGAGCTAATTCTTGAGTAAATGTGTATTTTAATTTTACTTCTAATTCCAAACATTTATTTATTCATAAGACTTCTTCTAGAAGCACTTTTGAATCGTCATAATATATTTTTAACATTTACCACCGTTTCGGAAAGCAGTATGGAGAAGAACCGGCAAGAAACTACTTAGTATGATTTATAGCTTATTGTAATTTTTGATAATTGGTCTTAATTCTTAAATGTTTTTGGCGTTGAATTAAATACAGAAATTAAATAACCTCTGTCTATTTATTAATTTGCATGTAAATGCTTCCTTGATCTCAAGTTTTCTCTTTGACAAGGACTATGTCTAGGACCTCTTTATGATGCGCCGGGCGATGGAGCGGGGATTTAGTCCATTGTCCGGTGGGATGAGGCGGCGTGAGACGTGTTCCGCTCACGCCGCTCCATGAGGGTAGAGCTGGCAGGCTCTTAGCTTGTTTGGGCCCGGCGACGGGCTGCCGCTGATGGGGTCACGGATGAATTCTACACATACCCGTAGCCCCGTCGTTTACACAGTGGGGTTTTGGTCGGTAGGAATCCGACATAACCCACGGCCTCTTCCCCGGAGGCCGTGGGTATCTATGCAAGATTTCCCCACTAAAAAAAAAAAAAATAAAACCGGCCAAGTGCGAGTCGGGCTCGCGCACAAAGGGTTCCGTAGCAGCAAATATAATAAATTACAGTTAAATCAACCTATCTCAAAAACTATAAGAGATACTTTGATCAAACCAAAAATCGTTGAAAGAGTTAATTAGCATGCATCACCTCTATTTTTTTTAGAATTTTATACCCCGTAGTTATAAAAATAGAGGGGGGGGGACATACTTTTTACGACTTTGAGAGCTGATATCTCAAAAACCGTTCACTTTAAGAAAAATGTTTTTTAGAAAACTTTATATCATTTTAAAAGACCTTTCCATTGATACCCCACACGGGTATGTACATCGAAAAAAAAAATTTCATCCCTCAGTTACATGTATGGGGGGCCCCACCCCCAATTCTTTTTTTTACTATTTAGTGTCATATTTTTGTAGCGGTTCATACAACACATATTCCCATCAAATTTCATCACTGTAGTACTTATAGTTTCCGAGTAAATCGGCTGTGACAGACGGACAGACGGACAGACGGACAGACGGACATGACGAAACTATAAGGGTTCCGTTTTTGCCATTTTGGCTACGGAACCCTAAAAATGACCTCTTTATGATAAAGTACTAATTATAATGCTAGGGAGAGAGTTATAAGTATAAGAATATTAATCAGTTTGCCGTATGAACGTACAATTCACTTCTTTTCTTGTGTGATGGAAAACGAATGATACGGTAAAAGAAAAAAATTGCATTCGATTTAAATATAAATTTTGTTTAAAGGAAAAAAAAAACGCCTAAGCACAGATGTACTCTATTATTACTTGTAGACGGTGGCCTTAGTATTAAAACATCAATAAGGCATCCAGAGATATAATTATATAATTACCTGTTTTTGGTTTTTGTATTGACAGTATTATTAGAACCTAATATAAGATGTTTAGTATTATATTATTTTTGTAGTAATACTGTATTCAAAATCCTACTCCCACTAATATTATAAACGTCAAAGTTTGTGAGGATTGATGGACGTTTGTTACTTTTTCACGCAAAAAAGCTGATCGGATTTGTACGAAATTTGGAACAGTAGTTTATAGTCTGGCTTAACAAATATACTATTCTATTACTGTATATTTTTAACAATATTCGTATTTCTATCTATACATACTTCTAAACTCAGCTCTATCAAGGTGTTTACTCTACTTAGCGTGCCTAAGAAACACACTGTATAATATAAATTATAAACAAAAACAACCCTTCTTAAGGCGCAGTCAAAACAAAAGGTGTTCGTACATATTAAAAACCTGTATCCAATTGCTAAGCTATACGTATATGAAATCTGCAGTCATTGCGACTGAACGAGCACTGTAATTTCAACCCAAACATGGTTATACTCAAGCCCACTGGAATTCAATCCATGTGTAATAATACCGTAGAGATAATAATCTCTGGGGTGTTATTACACTGCTATATAATCTTAAATTCATTTTTATTCCATTTAATGCAAGGATTTTTGTAATCTTCACACGAAGAAAGTGAATTTAGTTTTGATTTATTTTTATTTTAATACATAATACCTAATGATTATAGTTTAATTAATTATTAAGTATTATAACAAAAAAGGTTTTGTCTAGTGTAAAAATAAATAAATAATTTTTGAAGCTTTAAGAAATTTAACTCGTTAGAATAAGTTCACCATTCATAAAGTCTCTATAAAATATTGTTTAATTATCATAGAGTAAAACTTATAAATTAGTCATTTAAAATCACGTTAGCATATTTACGTATTATTTTTTTCAATAAATAAAACAAAGAAAAATTCCTAAAAGCTGGTTGCGCTTCGTCATTTCGTTGTGCTCAATTCATCAAGCAACTCAAATTAAGACTAACGATTCACCATAATGTGGCTGCTTTAATTTGTAAACAGATTCGCCTTAATAAAAACCGTATACCTTGACCAGTGGTTATACGATGCAATTGATAAAATTGAATTTTCATGAAATTTACTATAATATATAGATATATATCTACAAATATTTCATCTTATACATATGATAGTACACTTTAGTTGCGAAAACAAAGCTTCAAGGGGGTGAAATAATGTAAGGCAATTTGTAATGATAGAGCCGTAATGCAGTATTTTTATTTGTTTCATACGATGAGAAGGAGATTGGAAGGTTTCTATTTATCCTTTTTCTTCTTATCTGTCTAAAATCATTCTTAGTTTAATCTAGAGATTGGTGGAATTCCCGCAAAGTATTAAAAACTTATATAGCCTTACATAGCCTTTCAAAATAAGAAATACCACACATGCATTATTTTGTTATGTTTATGGTTGTAAATTTCAAGGATAAAATCGAGAAATTAGTTTAAAACTGATGCTGCACAATTTAACTTCATAATGCACAATATGCAGGTAAAGCATATTGCTGAAAAAGTCCCTTGTTTTACAGCCTTTGTACGAATAATTGTCTCTTATTTAATATGAAACAATTTTTCGCAATTCTAGGTATGAGTTGGCAACATACCTTTGCAAAACAGATTCAGCGAATTTTATATTTACCAGGTAAATCGTATTTGCGCATACATCCCTATCATTCCACCATATTGTGATGATATTTACGAAAACAAAAAGTGACAGCTGACAGTCGAAGCCTGTCAATCGAGATTTACTTAAACGTCGACAGAATAGCTTTAATTTAAAAGAGAACAACTTTATTGAAGCGAGCTTTTTCTACGATATTGTATTTAAGATTTGTTTTTATTAAAAATAGCAATTAATATAAGAAATACTGTTGCTCTATATTTGTGTTCCGTTTTGCGTATTAGCTGTTTGTTGATCGTTTTTCAAATCTTATGGATAATTCTTATAGGAAAGATCTTGGTAGCGAAGGATATAGAAATTAAAAATAAAGTTAAAGGTACACGACGAATTAAATAAGAAAAACAATAAAAGTAAAGTTTTCAAAAAGCCTTATATCGGATTTAGACGGCCTTTTCCATCACAATAAACCTCATCAGTTCTAATTTGGCGCCAACCACGTTTCTTTGATAAAATGGCGGCCTTTGGATTTTGCGAGTGTGACGCGTAAATATGAAAATCTAAGACGATTGCTTTAACACCTTAATATTCGGTTCATGTGAGTGAAATTGTATTAAATGTGCGAAAATCTGCGTAAGATATTTAAATATTTCTTTCTCAAAATATGTTTTGTTCATATTTGAAGAATTGGGGCTAGCTGAAAACAACGTACGTCGTTTTTCGAAATGTTTAAATGTTTCACATTTCATCTATATTGAAAAGTTATGGAGTGCTCGATCAAATTTCATGCCAAACAATTATTCTTACATGGCTATCAAAAAGTGAGGTACTATAAGCTGTATATATATTTCCACGAACATGGGCAGAAATTATTTTGGATTTTTGGTTACTTTATCAATGTTATAATAATAATTAATTATAGGTGAACATCACGCCTGAAGATTCGTGTATTTCCTTGTATTTATCTTTACAATTTCTCGTATTAAAGCCAAGATAGCAATAGAATTCGAATAAAAATAACAAAAAACTGTCCATAAGATTACTGCTAGATTACATAGAGCGTTTTACGACACATTCGTTTAAAACAACAATTGTTTTGAAAAGCGAACCAAACACAGAAAGATCACGCAAAAGCGATATTTAGTTGAGTACTTTCAATAAATTAAACGTTATTTAGTGTTATTGTGGACGCACCCTAATGTTTGAAGCGTGACAGAATGGCCCGTGATCGCCATTACGGGATCAACGAAGACAATTAGTTAGCGCCTTTTACAGTTGGCGCTTTGTTATTGATATAGTGAACCTTCATAATTACTTTAAAATTATCTTTGAACGAGGCTAATATAGCCTTTGAAGGAAGTGAGACAAAATTAATTTATAACACGGGTTTAAAAGGGAAACGTTTTCTCTTTTAATACACTCACCGGCACGGAATCTTGGCCACTTACAAATTTGCCAATAAAAAAAGTTTGAAGTGTTTTTCACGATTTTTTTGTATGCAGATATGTTAACATATTACTTCTTTAATTTTATGTTATTTTATGTTTTTTTTTTTTTTTTTTAAGAAATCATTAAGTTTGAGAATAATCTTTTACCACTTTTTAAGAGTTAGTCGAAATTTGTGATTTGTGCGGTTAAGCCGAAGTTACGAATTGTTCGTTTTAAACTTTTTTCGATATCGTTTATGCCGTTTTATGATATTGTTATTGTTGTGCTGTAGTCAATGATCATAACAAACAATAAAAAATGCCGCTAACCTATGAACAACCTGCACAAGCCATCACAATGTTAGACCAATGACTGCCGCAACATAAAGTACCTAATGTACAGTACGTACCACGTTCAGCGATGAACTATGCATGGAGAAGATACCAGGAGACTGGCAGCTACACGTGCAGACCAGGAAGTGGAGGCATGAGGTGCACATCAGCTCGAGAAGACCGGTTTATTGTTCAAGAGATACTCAGAAATGGCTTTCTGACAGTTTTGAAGATACGCCACAGGCTCAAAAACACCAAGACAATAAATGTGAGTGAGCAATCGGTGAGAAGACTAATGAAGGAAGTTAATTTGAAGGTTTGCAGTCCAGCACGCCGTCCAGAACTCCTCAGACATCACAGAGAAGCACGTCTTCGTTTTGCGCGAGAACATGAAAACTGGACCCACAGCCAGTGCGCTCGTGTGGTGTTTACAGATGAGTGCCAAGGCACTATACAAGCTTCTGATAGCCTTGAGTCAGTATAGAGGAGACGAGAAGAGAGGTTTTCACCCAACACCACAACTCAAACGGCGATTTTTCATGGAGGGTCAATAATGGTATGGGGAGGTATAAGTTTCGATGCTCGCACGGAGTTAGTTATCGTAGATAATGGCTTAAATTTGATCAGGTACATCGAGGAAATTCTCCAGAAATGTGTTCAGCCCTATTACAGGTTTATTACTGAAGAAAATTTGCTACTAATACACTATAACGCACATCCGCGTGTCGTACGATGCGTATAAGAGTACCTTCAAGAGGTTATTATTGAAAAATTGGAGTGGCCAACTCGTTTCCCGGATCTTAATCCAATAGAACATATCTGGGACATGCTTAAAAGAAACATAAAGTTCGATTCCAACCCAGCACAAACGGTAGATGAGCTTAGAAATACAGCTGGGGCCGTTTGGTACACTATAGCTCAAGAGGACATCAAAAATGTCTTTTAGAGTATGCCAGAAAGGATGCAAACAAAGTTTAAGGCAAGAGAAGGAAACACCCAATATTCAAAGGTTCAATTTTTTTATGGAAACGCTTTTTCCTAATTTTTGTGCATTTTTGAAGAAATCATTTAAATTTCACAGAAAAAGCGTAAATTCTTGTTTAATTCATATCTGCGCGGTAGAACTTATTATAAACTTCTAATTATTACTAAAAGTTCGTAAAAACATTAAATTATCTAGCTTTGATTAAATTTTTATTGAATTTTGTAGTAGAAAAGAAATAGCGTAATTTTTCGCAGAAATTTGAAGTGGCCAAGATTCCGTGCCGGTGAGTGTATATTGTATGGAATATGTAGAAAGCTACTAATAGGTATTGATTTTCCTTGGATAAATATTTAGAAGCAAAATTAAAAATAAACACGATCTAAAATAAATTATTTATTATATCAAATGGCACTTAATAGTCCTAATGTAAATTGCCTGTAGACTGTAATCATATATCAAGAAAGCCCCAATACCTACTCTCTGGTTAGTTATAATTGTTTTTTCAGGAAAGGAAAACCAAAAGAGTCCTCACCTATAACGACACACTGCCCCTAGCAGCAATTAATCGCAGATGTGTGAAACATAATGGGATTTAGAAAATATATGGGATTGCGTAGAGGAAGAGTGGACATGGGTCTTTATGTTACAATGAGTGTTGTGAATCTACACTAGTATTAAGAGGAGTAAATATTATTTTTGTATGTTTGTAGGTGTGTATGTTGGGATATTTTTATTTCAAAAGAACGATTTGTGAAAATTCTGCCTTTAGAAGGCTTGTTTGTAATTGAAGGATGTAGTTCAGGTTTTGATACTCTTAGGCTAGGCAGGGTCTCTATTTTTACTTTCTATCCTGGTGCAACCCAGCTGACTCCACTAGCTAGTATTATTGCCTGCAAATGTCGTGATATGAATTATAATTTAGTCCAACAAACATCCGTTCATTGAGCCTTAATATATACACGCCCCGTTTAATATTTTACGCTAGATGTACCTTGATTGGTATATCAATACACCAATCTCCCATACAAATGACGTGTTTATAAACAACTATACAAAAAATAATTGCTGCACAATTAATTTTCAACGTCACGAACATGCGTTAAGGTTGATTTTCGTATGCAATCTGGTGAAAGGTTGAATTTATTACTAATTAGGGTTGCTCATTAAACATGTTCGGTCGATATTTACACAGTTCGTTAAATATTTGTTGAAATTATATCATTAATAATTTCGTGGGTCAAGTGACAAGTCGTTAGCATATAAAATATTGGGAATGTTCTACTTTTTCTATATGAAAAGCATAGGTACAAACTACTCTTTGTTCAAAAGAAGGTTTGGTGTGTGTTCCTGTTCAACGTAATTGGTGACAAATATCAAACGTTTAGATTAAAATACAGGTTCCGTAGATAATATGTTTATTTGCAAGTACATAATGTTTCAAAAAACAATTACATAATTACGTCTCCAACGAGATATAATCATTAAATTAATCTATTTTAATATCAACAAAAACAACGAGCAAAACAAGTACGGCTTATTATCTTAATAACCCTTAACAAATTGCGCAAAACAGTTTCAGTATAGGTATACAAGTGCTAACAGAAAATTACACGAACCAGACCAACTTGAACAGAAGTTCCATATAATTGCGGTGCTAAGACCTGAATGGCGTCAGGTAGTGCATCTATCAATTAACACTAATAGTTACACAATTAAAACGAGTTGCCGACTTATATGCAACCTGAAATGTTGCCAGGTGACAAATAGAAGCTGTTGTATGAATGAGCTTTTAGTCAATAAGGTTTTGTTGGAGTATAATTCAGACGCCAGTCTATTCTTATGTTCTCTATATTATAAAAATGTGTTGCTAAGCTACTCGAGAACGCATGAACCAATTTCGTTAATTCTTTTTTAAGTAATTCCTTGAAGTACGAGGATGGTTCTTATGGAGTGAAAACATAAACATGTACCACGGGCAAAGCCGGAGTGGACCGCTAGCATTTCTTATTTATTGGCTGGTAAGTGATCTAGTGAAAACAAAGCCATCTTTTTACTAAAGTTGTAGGGACCGGAAGGGACAAATAAAACCGCTAAAATTGTGCGTGTAAATTGTAATAAGAGTGTCTGGGTTTGTTCGCAGGTGTAAACTCAAAAAAAATATAGTTAATTAAACACGTTAATGTATTATTAATGTTATAACTACCACAGCTAGGCACAGATAATATAATACAGTAGGGGAAAGAGTAATTTTTATAGGGTTATTACTTATTACCATACTGATAATGACGTAGTTTTTCAATCTACGCACGATCAAATCAAAACCCCTGACTCAAAGACACTCAACTTCCACTAAATATTTTTATGGGACGGAGCCAACCCTTTCCTATCTAACAAGGTCAGAAATGTGCCTATCACTTATCGATTCAATTTCTCGGAATTTGGAAATGATTTTGCATATAAATAGATACTATTTTCTGTGCAGTTTCATCGGTTTAATATAGGTATATTTTGCGTAGACTTAGTGTATATAAGTCTATAAAAAGTGATTAGTACTATTCACTTTTATAATACTATTTGTATTATGATATCATTATTTGAAATAGCTAAATTAAGCTGCTCCGCTTGTGTGGTACACTCGAATAAAATCTTAGGCTATAAGATAATCCCGAATATCTCAGTGCCTAATTTTGTACAGATTCGATCTGCTACTCTGGCCAGAAAGATTCATATCGTGTTTCATTCGTCCTTTTTTTAATAAAGAAACGTCCTTAAAGTAAGAGGTGTGTAAACATTGGACCTTAAAGTTATAAAACCAAAAGCTTAGCATTTTAAACGTCACAAAAACGCTGACAGGTGAAAATGGAATCGGGAACGCTGAGTAATGAACCAAACGAGTGTTTCCTTTCAACAATTAACCCGAATTTTATTCAGAGACAAACAATTTTCATTAGTCAGTTTACACTGTGCGGATAAAAATTAAAAATGTAATCCAGTATGTTGAAACTTTGCTCGAATTAATTTTTCCATATAATATAATTTTACATCTGAAATTAATTGTGAAATCGTTGAAGAGTTTTTATTTCAAATATTGGAAGATAAAAGCCTTTGGTTTATATTTTTTTAATGTTAATAATACATTTCTATGATCCCCTTGATATTGACCAATTTTGTTTCGATTTATATAATCATAGTTCTATCTATCCTAAGCTAATATACCCACACAAAAGAAACAAAACACAGATTAGTTTACATTGATTAAAAGTTTATAAGGAGCAGCGTCACTACCTAATGAAGATGAGTCGGGAATCTTGTGTCCACAAAAAACGGGACAAAACAGACGTATCAGTTACACAACATTGCATGAGCATATAGCGATTGCAAGTTCTAAGAAAAGACGACAGATAATAACTATGTGAGACGTGGTTATAGCACATTCAAACTAGCAGTAACCCAATACTGAGCAAGGGCGCTTGAGACGTTGACCGAAATTGTATTGAATATACCTACGTTACTGTGAAGGGTGTATCTCCAACAACTATACATTATACAGTACCTATAGTTGTTGGAGAGGTGTTCTGAATAGGTTGGCTACTCATATAGTAATCGGAAGTTAGGATAACAGAGGTTAGAAGCTTCGATTGAACATAGCTGATGCCATTAGAAGTGAATCTTAAACAATGTTTAGAATGTAAAGGATATTCTG
>CAJQZM010032149.1:0-40579 GCA_907164665.1 Colias nastes | reverse complement strand
AGAATCAGTGTTTCTACATCCTTTGATACCTAACAATTCGTATTTAGAAATTTTGTATACCTATCTGTAATGAGCCGTCACTCATATTCATAGTTAGAAAGGTGCTAGACTTTTGGCAAATTTGAAATAAATTTAGGATCCCATGTATTTTTATTTAATGTTCATTGAACTTCCTAGTCAAAATTTACTGAGTGGCGGCCTTATTATTTCATGTATAATAATTTACATTTTAGTTTTATATGATAATTATTAATTATTCTTTACTGAACAGCTGTCTCTTATTTTATAATTCAATTATTAATTGAATAAATATTTGTAATATTCAAAGTTTGTTTTATTCAACACCGCATTCCCAAATTATTATTAAGCCGACAATAGCTGGCCGAAATAGCCGAAATTAGAAATTGTAAGTACCATTTAATTAAAGACCGAAAGTTGCTCCTTCCTTCCCGGAAGATTTAAGGTAATTTTGGAGAATTTTCTTTAATCTGCTCTATACTTTTGCTTTCTCGTTCTTATTAGATCTTATCGTCTTAATTACGGATTCCATTTAAGCTTTACTTTAAATAAGCTTATGGTAAACCGTAAATTATATAAAAAAGACTACTACAATCAATCTACAATTTTAAATTATAATTGAGTGAGTACTTAAGTACCTACTTTTTACTATTTCGGTACCTAATGCAATGAACACTGATATTCGATAAATGTGTGAAAATGCAGTCGTGATAGAGGAAACAATTTCCTTACAGAAAATATTCCATTAAACCAATACCAACCGATAAAACTAATACTTGTAAGTATAGTAATAAATTATCTGTGATACCTAACTAATATTTTTTTTTATTACATCTAGGATTATTAAGAAATACCTACTGAAAAACATTATTTCATGACCTCAAGTAATGGCAACTTTCAGAAGAAAATAGCCAAATACGTGATTTTAATTTCGCACTTGACATAATTTTTAGCCACTAGTGACATCTATTATTCTATGCAATAAAATGTTCATAGTGAAACATCTATATAGGGTAAGAGGTACAATGATTGGCACCTAGAGCAATTTTCTGACTTTTAACGCTTGAATAAAATCAACCGTTTATAATAGTGACCGACACTTTATGGCATTTGATTGTTAAATATATTAGGAACCATTTCGAATCAAAATTTAGCTGTATTAATAAGACTTTACATGATAAAATTAAACAAATATTGAAAAAGTCCCCAGGGCACTATTATTGGCACTCGTTGGTATAGTGATTAACATAGTGAAAGGTACAATGACTGGCACTGCCAATCATTATACACGTGGTATGCCAATCAATACGACGGAGAACAAATAGTGTTGGGAATAGGATTGTAATAATAAAATGCTGCAACAAATAGTAGCTAGGTATCTATTTTAACTGTTATAAGCCATGCAGATAAAGAATCGAATTGAAAATGGCGTCCGCTCGCTTCGTGATTGGTCCGCCTCGCATACGTTCTCGCTCTCCCTAATAGAGATTGAAAAAAAATGCAAGATGTAAAATGAATTATCTTGAATATCTTTGTTGAATTGAATAATAATAAAAAAATCTGGGTTAATTCACACAGCACCATCCAACATTGTGTTTACTACCTAAATTAAATACCTTTTTTTAATTACATATTATTATACCTACATGTTATAGCACCTTAGACACAACATGATTTTGTTAGGAAGAAATCAAATCCAGGACCTTCTGCGTAGGAGGCAATGTTACTTTCTATCATGCCTGTTATTGTTATTATAATTATTTAGAGCTAGCGCGCAAGAGCAACTTAGTTGCCCGGCAACTATTTTGTCTCTGTCGCTGTCTCCTCGCAAAGTTTTGAACGATGCGCACACGAAAGCGACAGCAACGCAACTTTTTCTTTAAAATTTTCTGCATTTATCAACATGGATTTCGAAGAGACGGTTGTGGTCTGTGCTCTTGTCCCACATAGTTCTCATTCCCGTGGGATTTCCGGGATAAAACCTATCCTATGTGTTAATCCAAGTTACCCACTATATGTGTGCTAAATTTCATTGTAATCGGTTCAGTAGTTTATGCGTGAAAACTGAAAACCATACATACATTTCCTCTTTATAATATTAGTATAGATATGTAATCGTAATTGAAAAAAGTTAAGTAAATGTGCATTACGTAGATTACGTTGCTGAATTTTGTTGAACTGTCAATGTTGCCTATTAAAATGGCTCTACTATAGACAGAAAAACTACTAATAATAAAAATAACTTCATTAAAAACAATATTATTAATTATTATTAATTTATTAAATAGGTTTGAAGTCGGTGCCAAGCACTAAGCACTTAGTATTAAGCCCGTGCACCGCCCGTGCACATCAAACCTTTTTAGTAAATAACACATCTAAATAATATGTAGTAATTAATAATATCAAATCTTTTTTATTTTTTACTTTTCCGTTTTTGAAGTCGGTTGTTTTTAACGAAGTTATTTTTATTTAATACTTTTTAGTGTATTTTTCAACACGAATCAAACGAGCCCAAACTCGATAAAGTTGAGTCAATATATTACTAGAAGATTCTAAGTTAATATGGCCACCTTCCGATTCCATCATCAAATCAGCTCTATGTCATAATAATGTTTCATCGCTATCCAATTTACATACGTATACAAAATTTCAGCTCAATCGGTTACCTGGAAATGAATCAAAGTTACTAGCTACATTTCAATTAAGTCATCGAGATCAGACTACTGGGCAAAAACTACTGGGCTTATCCGAATAAAATTTATGGGACCAATTCCACACCATTCCGCATCAAACAAAAAAAGAATCACGAAAACCGGTTCAGAAACCTCGGAGTAATCGGTGTACATACATAAAAAAATATACCGGCCGAATTGATAACCTGCTCCTTTTTTTTGAAGTCGGTTAAAAACTACTGTGTACGAGAATAAATACGTTGACATAAATACGTACTATCGCTACGCCGGTTACGCGGCAACTGGCCGGCGGCCGCCGACCGGCAACGTTTTTGTCGCCGTGCGCGCACTTGCATTGAAACCAATAGATAGGGCGACAGTTGCGTCGCGGGCTTGTCTCCGAACCCGCGGACAAAAAAGTCTCCCGGGAGTTGCGTCGCTACGTGCGCGCACTTTCATACTAGCCCATGGGTGGAGAGACAAAATAGTTGCGGAGACAAAATAGTTGCGGAGACAAAGTTGCTCGTGCGCGCTAGCTCTTACCTTATAAATCACATGAACGTTAGCACATCACTACTACTCCTCACTAAAAGTAGGTATAATTATTGGCACCATACGAGTATAATGATTGGCCCTGCCAATTGCCTTAAAAGTACAATAATTGGCCCTGCCAAAATTTGGATGCAGACTCACTATCACCATAATATGGCTTTTTATGAATAGAACTTTTAATACACGTCTTATAAAGTCCAAAATCTAACATGGATAATTGTTAAACCGTTATCTATTCATTGGCCCCCGTGCCAAAAAACGGTACTTTCATACAAAACATGGGCATAGTCATTGGCACCCCAATAACTCAATAATCAACAGATTTTTATGACAAATTTTGCTTTAAAACTGTAATATAATAACTCATTAACAAGTACAAACAACACACCAAACATTTATTAATCTAGTAACAAAGAAAAACAACCTACAAACTTACCCAGTATTAGCAAAATTTGTTAAAAAATCACGATAAAGTTGTTGCGCTCGGAACCATGACAGAAAAGATTTTTTTTCTCCGCGTTACCAGTTATTAAAATTCATAACTACCATTTAGTGTTAGCAATAAATAATGGGGGCATTATTTGGTAAATTTTATTTTTGGTAATTACTCAGTAAACCATAATAATTGCATATTAAACCTCAAAGTGCCAATCACTGGGGGGGTGCCAAGGTTAGTACCCGTTACCCTATATGACCTCATTATCATTTTGATAGTTTTACCTGTGGTTTTACATTCCATCATTATATAATTAAAATCAATGAAATCAAATCAAATTTACTTTGAATTAACTCGCTTCATTTATTTCTATTTTAAACAACAGGTAATTGGCTAGAGACTGAAATAAATAGTATTATTAAAACACTTGAACCTATGAACTACTTTTAGTATAGTAAATCTATACAGGACACAAGGAGATACAACATACAAAACAAGCTGCAATTTTAGTACACCGGCTATAACAACAGATGGCGCTGGCATATTTCCCCAGTCCATAGTAAATGAAGTCTCAAGTTTCCCCTGTTTATTGTGCGGCTCTGAGTCTGCGGCCTGCGCTGCGCGATCGATAACAATTCGTAGATAAAGATTCAGTTTGCGAGGTCATAGACGTTGTTGAGCTGCAAGGTTGGAAAGTGCGCTTTGTAAAATTATTTTAAATTTGTAAAAATGGATACTTCGGGCGCTTATGGTGGTGGAAAGGCTGGAGGCGCCTTCGATCCTCAAGCTTTTGTCCAAAAGCCCACTGTAATCGTCAGGGCGGTGTGTTGGGTAAGAGATTACTCTCAATGTTACCGTAAATCCATACTATATCTAGTAGATGAACAATGATGTAGAGCTTAGAGATATTGAAACTGTTACAATTAATGCTATAGCTAAAACAAGAATCTCTACATAAAATTGTAATTTTAAATTTTCTGCAAATATTTATTTTTACGGAAAAACGCATTATAATTAATGTGAACTGTTTTATTATATTTATGTTGTAGCTAAATTTAAAGACATCATTAAAACCTTATATCATGACATGCGAAGGTAATTAATTTGTGACATTGAAAATTCAAATACGTAGAATCTACGTCGTAGATTTACACATTTGTATCAAAAACAAATTTTTTCAATGTCGAGTCTGAAAATTAAAGTTTGACATGAGATAGGTAATTCTTGGCTTAAAATATTGATGCACCTGAAAGCTCTACATACCTACTACCTACTTAATTATTGTATCTTGTCTCCCAAAATCTAAATAATATCATTTAAATATTTTTCAAGTAGTGTGTGTATGTATTTGTGTTCTGGTAATAGTTAATTCTGGGAAATAAATATTTTTAAATCAACATAGGTATGAGATTAATGTAAAAATTTAAGTGTGAATAATCTGTGGTTTCAGTTAAAAGTTTACAGTTTCTTATTTACAATCCTTATAATAAAAGCATATGAGTAGTTTTTCAGTGGGTCCCAAGATGCAGTAATGCAATCTTGTTCACCATTAATACTTGATCCTATGTTAATTACAAAAATACTTTCATGCAACAAGGTCACTTCAAATTAAATTGTTATAGAGAAAGAATTAGAATGTTTTTCTACTGATAGAGTGCTCTTTAGTTAAGTGATTGTTGAGTGAGTGTGAGTGAGTTTAGTGAGTGTTGAGATTTGGTTCTGAATTGATTTTTGTGGATATAAATGAATAGAATTAGGTGTTGTAGACCAACTACAATAAAATCAATCAATGAAACAGAAGTAAAATGCAGCTGTTATAGTCATTTCCATGTAGAGTCCTTGCTCTATCAATATAAATTGTATAATTTAACAAAATTATGACACTTTTATACTAAGTATGCAAGTATTTTATAGAGGATATCTTATACTCTAAATAATTTTTCATGATTTAGTCATAATAGTAAATTATGCATATGATATAGCAGTATTTGCATTTTCTAAAGGATAGAACTAATGGCTTATACTGGCATTTATAAAACAATTGAAGAAAGGTTTCTTTAGAGCATATTGTTCTTTCAGCAAGGTGTATCCAAATAAAAGGTTCTATTTAGACACTATAGTTTATATATTTCCTTCCTACAGCTATTCAGTGTGATTGTGATGGGCTGTATATCAGCCAAGGGCTGGTATGTCAGCAAAGCAGACAATCTGGAGTACTGTGTCTACAACAATGACACGAATGCTTGCAACTATGGAGTTGGAATCTCTGTGATAGCATTTATTGCATCTGTGTTTTTCATAGCTGGAGAATATCTGTTTGAGCAGATGTCCTCTGTGAAAACCAGGAAGCATTATGTACTGGCTGATATGGGCTTCTCAGGTATGTATTTTGTCCTTTTTTCTTATTTTTTTTATGTTGGTTATGCAAATTTAAAAGTGAAACTTCTTTAGGTGCGTCGAGAGTACAATTTCAAGGTCGCGTCATGGCAAAACCGTCACCTCATGGAGTAAGGCGATGATATTTAAATCTTGCCAAAGAAATTTCACTTCTGACGCGTGTGCTCGGCACACACGCTCTTTTATTGTATGTTGTAATCTTGAAGAAAATAGAGTTATTTTTATCTTCTTTTATGGTCAGATTTCTTGAATTAGGAACAAAATTGAGCATTTAGCATTTGCTGGGTTTATTAACACACACAATGTTTTTATTTGGAACCATATAAGTCAGGAAATGATGTCACTTTTTATATGCTCTAGCTCTACATTGCAATTATTTGCATATTATACGAATTTAATACAACTTAATTACATATTCGTTTATCATGGTATTTAAGTAATAGTTAAGCTATTCCTTAAGGCTTAAGCTATTATTAAAAGAATCCTCAAGTTTAATAATTTTATATACACTCTGCAATATAGAGAAACTTATGCTTTCCAATTAATTTGTCTATATATCAGTTGTAACCTTGTAACCATAAAACATTTTAGTACCTAATATTAGTTTGTAATTTAGCTATAAAATTACAAAATAACTCCTTACGTCACACATACATTATAGTTAGTATAACATACATTATAGTTAGTATAAGTCAAACCTCCTTCAATTACAGAAATGGCAAATGTGAGGATATGTTGCTGGACTTTAATTTATGTGGTCTTGTAGGACAGTCATATTTTATTTACTTCGAACTTTATTTACTTTAGCACTCTCGACATTTATATAAGACTAGACATTTATGAAATACGCAACTTCGGTTGCTCTCAAATTAATTTTTTTATTGCTACTCCGCTCCTATTGGTCGTAGCGCCTAAGAACAATCCAAGACAAAAATAATATTTCAATTCTGCCAGTATTTCTTGAGGTGAATGAAGCGCGTTCAAGGAAACACTTCGCTTTGTAATATTAGTTACGTTTACGTTATAGGCTATACCTGAAGGAACAAAAGACCATACATATTTTGAAAACGTAATTCAATCTGTAAACGAATTATGATAAAGTTACGGTCATATCTCGTTTTGAATATTCTGCTATTCCAAGCTGATTTGACCTGTCTTGACTTGGATCCAATATTAAATCAGATGTCCCCCATTTCTGTGTCATGGTTCGCCAAGTCTATATTTCCAATAGTTTGCCAAAATTAATAAGACTTTTTTTTAAATACGACTATTAAATTAAATCATGACACGGTAAAAAATTTTGAACTGCCAATGAATTGCTTGTAGCACCCAATGTTATGCCAACTTCCAGCCTCCAGGGATCTCCCATCTTCCAGACACTACAGATACTTTTATTACTTCTTTACCAATGAGTCATTTTTAATTTATGAGTTCATTAAAAAGCCATCAATTTCATTGATGCAGCACCTATATAGCTTTTTAGAGTTTAACAAATAGGTCATACAAGTGACAGTTCACATATGAGCAGGTTTCCTAAAACTCAATATTCACTGACCTTAATTCAATCATTGACGGCAGGTAATAAGACGCAATAGGGTCACGCCATTCATAAAAATAAATTGACAATCACGCATTATTTGTCCCCATTAAGAGGTGTGATTACTAGTTTAGTTTTACATGGATTTTACATTATTATGTGGAACGGAAAATCAATAGCATCCAACTATTTTTATGAACTTGTAGGTACAAATAAAATTCAGTTAAATTGGTACATTAGCCACACTAGAGAAAGACGTAGTTGTATCGTCATTAACCTTAGATTACAAATTATTACTTTGCCGGTGCTATTTCTATAATCTTATAATTTAAGACTTGGTTATTTAAATCTCGAACTGTGAACAGTTTCTCCCGAAATATTTTAATGGTGGAAGCTATTTTTACAGCGCCATTGCTTATGGTGTAAACTGAATATGTTTTTAAGATAAATTGAAATCGAATAGTCCAAGCAAGATGTACATTATTTTAAATTAAAATGAAGCAAATACATGTAAAAATACCTGATTGGCTGTTAAAATTATATTTCAATAATAGAAAATATGTAAATCACGTACCTAAGCGCATATTTCAAAGGGTATCATTTAAGCTATCACCAATTTAATTAGTTTTGTGTTTCTTAAATAATAGGGTTTGTCCTCAAAATAGTAGATCTGTCACCAAAATGTAGTCACCAAACAATGCAAAATCAGTTCCACAATAAATCACCTAAAATCCTGAGATATAAGGTCTAGTACCAAATAAAAGTTTTTGTATGTATTATAATAGGTGTGTCCTAATAAGTATTTAAGCAAACTAATTTAAAGAGATCACCAATAATTAATCATATTAGGTTACTAGAAAATTGCATTAAGTTCAAATAAAAAATTAGGGTTGTCATCATCGTTTCAACCAAAAGATTCTGCTACTTAACTAGACTCCCAAGGTTCTAAATTTCCACTGGTAGTATAAATTATATTTAAATAAATTTTTTAGCAGAGTAGTAAATAAAACAATTAAAGTCAAAATAATCAATATTTATTGTTTAAAATAATTACCACTGAACAATCAGCGCTGGTTTAAAATAGCTGGCTTATGGCTAGCAGAATAGTAGATAAAACACTTAATTAAAGTTAAAATAATCAATATTTATTCTTAAAAAATATAATAACCACTGAATAATCAGCTTGTCGCGCCAATTTGTCTCCGCCCCTTTGATCATTTTTTCATTAAAATTATAAATTGATGTATTAAATTGGTAACGAATACTATTAATTTAATATCTGAACGAAATAAAATGTACTGTATTGGTGACAAAATATCAAATAAAAAAGAGTCGCAGTCAGGGATCGATAATCGATTTATTTGGTGACAGATCTACCATTCTGAGCACAGAGCTATTATTTAAGTAACAAAACTGTTATTATAAGAACGAAGTTTATATTCATGTAATGCAATATAATTTTATTGGTTATCGATCTCTTATTTTACACATATATTAACATTAATTTGATAATTCATACCTGGGAACAATTTTTGTTTATCTGAGAACGAAAATATTTCGTGGTGATAGATTTATTTATTAGGTGATACAACTTGATGACAAATATAAATTTTGGTGATAGAAAATATAGTTCCCTATTTCAAATCGTGATAACACATAATTATATAAGATTGTAATTTATCTAAATATTAAACAATTATATACACTATACAGTTCTCTGTAATTCCGATTTATTCAGAATAAATAAATTATAGTGGCTCTATATCTAATAATGCTACACATGAATACGACGAGCTAAATGTTTTTCTGTAGTAGGTAGGTATGTGAATACTGAAGCATGCTGCATGACATCATCAAACATTATGAATATCAATTAGATTAATTGATTTACTTAACTATGATACGTCGCTTTGAAATTGTATTGTCCTGTTATAGAGACATGTGTAGGTATACTGAATTTAGTAAAAGAAGAACATCGAAATTTCAAATTGTATACAATTTCCGAACAATATCGCCTCGTTACGTTCGTTCAATTTTTCAGTATCTTTCATGTTGGAATATTTAACAAAACCTTGTGGTTTTTATGTATATTGTAGTTATAGGTGTAAGACAAACTGACAGGTTTATGTTCGTGTTCATCATTTGTAAAAATATCGTCATAAATAATAAAAATATTGACTTTGATTGGGTAACATTAATCATTTACTACAGTTACTTAGATTTTACCGATTCAATCAATCAAGTAAGCTTGATTGATCGAATTTGTAGACCTAATTTTAACCACAGGCTCACTAAATACATAGTATTGTATAGATAAGAAAGTTATTCGTTATTCCCTAATACATGAACAAGGTGACATTTTCACAAAAATTCACCTTGACCCACTTCCGGCGTTATCGGTCTTAAACCATACGATAACGTTCTGACTTCTGAAACGATCGTTAAACAACTAGGTATAATATAAACTTCCTGAACGTTTACTTGAAATTAAAATACGCTTTACGATGTTGAATTTATATACCGTAGTTTATTATGAACTAGCTCACCGCCCGCGGCTTCGCCAGCTTTGTCTAAAACCTACTAAATTATATACTAAAACCTTCCTCTTGAATCACTCTATCTATTAAAAAAAACCGCATCAAAATCCGTTGCGTAGTTTTAAAGATTTAAGCATACAAAGGGACATAGGGACATAGGAACAGAGAAAGCGACTTTGTTTTATACTATGTATTAGTGATATAGATGCCACGATTAATGCACACCTATATCGATAGATACACATAGATAAAAGTTTTATCTGAAGAAAGCCCAACACACTAAAATAAGGCAAACATGCAAAACATGCAAAAAGGTGTTTATTTAATTTTCAAAATTCTTATCGCCTACTATGGAACAACGTAAAAATAAATCAAAATTTATTTGTTCTAGAGTTCATGGTTTCACACCAATAACTTATAACTTAACTATATCAAGATTTTACCTAATTTTTTTTTTCTCTCAGGCAAATATACTTGTATGTTCGAAGGTAGGTTTTCCGCTCTACCGCGTATGCTTAACAAGATTTACACGTACTACACAATGTCAATAGTGTAAAATGTGTAGTAAAATGCAATATGTAATATGTATGTACTCTACGTAAAATGCAATGTTTTTTTGTCATTGAGCATAATTTTACACTTTCCTAGAGTAAAGTAAAGTAGTTACTTTCTATGAAAAATCATACAACATTTTTGTTTTGAAAAGTTCCTTATGCTACGATTGTAAATAATGATAAGACAATGAAAAGTAAAATTAGACAAAAATTGTAATGTTATTTATTATGTTCCAGCGTTCTGGGCATTCCTGTACTTCGTCGGCTTCTGCTATCTATCCAACGCCTGGGGAAAGACCGAAAGCCCGCCAGTAGGTACCGCCAACAACATGCAGGGTGCTATCGCCTTTTGCTTCTTCTCTATTTTCGCTTGGGTAAGTTAACGTGATGAAATTGTGACTTTCTAGTGATTGTCCTCCTAGGCTCCAAATGCTGCTAAAACACCAGATTCCAGAGTTCTTGGAATCGACTGAAAAAACCTGCTTACAATATTATCATATTTAACACTACTTATAATCTCTTAACATCTTAACTCTCTTAAATTTGTATTTCCTACAGAAAAAAATACGACAATTTATATTACACTTCTGCTTCAGCATTCAATTCGGAATTAGGTGTTCGAGGGGTTACACACACGTACACATCTAGTTCCAAATCTAGGCAGGATTTTACGTTAACAGTTTGTTAGTTATAATACTCCAGTCAGTCAAAACAATCAATTCACAATAATTCCAAAAGTTTTCAAACTTCGGTCAAGTGAATGGTACATTGGGACGACAATAAATCTCATTTTGCAACCTTGTCCGCAGTCCGGAACATTGTTAAAATTGCAATTAAATAATTTTTTGCTGTATGGTCGTGAAAAAAATTCCAAAAGTTCTGCAAACTTGGGGAAGTTTTCGATGCAAATTTAATACGTGATATGAAATATTATATCAAAAACTTCCCCAAGTTTGCAGAACTTTTGGAATTTTTTTCACGACCATACAGCAAAAAAATAATTTAATTGCAATTTTAACAATGTTCCGGACTGCGGACAAGGTTGCAAAATGAGATTTATTGTCGTCCCAATGAACCATTCACTTGACCGAAGTTTGAAAACTTTTGGAATTAGGGTAGACTGGGTACAGTAGTGACAATTTTAGTTTGTCCGCCTATATTTTTTAAATTATGCTAATAATCTGAACAAAAACTGTACTGTAATGTAGTTTATTTATTGGTAAACAACTAAATGTTAAAACTTTAGGCCTAAATCAAATAGTTAAATTATGAAAAATTTAAACAAAGGTAGATTGTCACAATCGACCACATCCCAGGGGCGGTTGTGACAGTACTGGGGGTCAATAGTGACAGTATGAAAATTATGTGAAATGATTACACAACAAGATAGAAATGCTCTAAATGATCATGAAATACTTTTTCATGACTTAACTTATTACTTACATTACAAGAAATATTTATTTTTTATAATATGACTCATTTAACAAAAATTACTTTCCTTACAAAAGTGATAAAATCTGGTAACAGTTTAATCTTTCACAACTTTCAAGGCACTATAGTATCTTTAGATATATTATCAGTCTCCATTAATACTGACTTTCTATAATAGTCTTCATTAAAAATTAGTGAAAATTACAATACTTATCAAAGAAATGTCAATCACATTCATAATCACAATAAAACTTATGTTTGTAGGAACTCTACTTTACTTTGAAACAAAACTCCAAACGTAATAAAAGTGCTCATCTTTCAAATAAAAAATAAAAATATTCTCATAGTATCTTTCAAACAAAAAAAAAACAAAAATATTCTCATAGTAAAGTAGTAGCTATGCGAAAGTCTATCAAAATAAGTAATAATCTGCAGCACTGCGCAAAGAAGTCCTGCGTTTTACTTCATCATACGCATCTTCGTACTGCGACACGGTACACGGTACACTCTTAGAGTTTTTCTGATGCGATTTCTAGGCATCTAAAACAAAAACAACAGATTTTACTTATGTCACAACCGTACCCGGTTAAAATGTCACAACCGTAACCAGAGACTGTTTTTATAAAAATACAATCACCACGCCAAGACAAAATAACCTACAATAAATTAATTATTGATATTAAACTGCTAATATGTGACTTATATCGATGAATAACACTCAATACCCTATCAGCATAGATATTACAGTAATTTGGAAATTAAAATGAACGAAAAAACTTACTTTTTGGCGGTTAAAATCAAAATGGGCTTCTGCTCACGTACTCACTGCGCGGAAAATGATGCAACCCTGTGAAACAGGTTGAGACGAGCAAGCCGCTCCTCTTTCCCCTTGCATGACCTCTGCTATTCCCTATATTTTCGAAAATATGACGACTGTCACTACCGGGACCTGGCACAACCGTACCCAGTCTACCCTATTGTTAAATTTTCGATTTCGAATGTCGATACTGACTGATGTATAAGTTAAAGTTGCTAACTTACAAGTTTGGTTAACTTACACAAACCATTACTAATTCTATTCCAGGTGGCCTGCGCGTTCTTCGCGTTCCAGCGGTTCCGTATGGGTGCGGACGCGGCGTTCGCTCCCGCGTACGAGGTGGAGGGCGCGGTGGGCAGCCCGGGTTCATTCCCCACATACCCTGGCGCGCCTGACCCGCAGCCCGCCTACAGCGACCCGCCGTTCTCGCACCAGCAGACCGGTGAGTAACAATTCTAGAACATTCTTTGCAGTATACTCATTCTAGATCTTTCTTTCGAGTACAGTTTCCCGCGCTTCATACACAAGCAGACCGGTGAGTGACAATTTTCTAGAACATTATATGCAGTGTCCTTATTCTAGATCTTTCTTTCGAGTACAGTTTCCCGCGCTTCATACACAAGCAGACCGGTGAGTGACAATTTTCTAGAACATTATATGCAGTGTCCTTATTCTAGATCTTTCTATTGGGTACAGCGACCCGCCGATCGCGCACCAAAAGACCGGAGAGTGACACTATTCTAGAACTTTCTTTGCAGTTGATATGCAACGAACCGCGCTTTGTGCACTTGCTATTGATTTATCACACGCCGTTAGCGCACCAACTGACAGGTGAGTGGCCTTATTCTGGATCATTCTGCAGTTAAAAGTTCGTGCAGCAGCAGACAGGTGAGCAGTGCCCCTATTCTGGATCTTTATATAGAGGGTTACATTAAAATGTCCCTATTCTATGCAGTTGTCATACAGTGACCAGCAGACCGATGAGTGTCCGTATACAAGATCTTTCTTTGCAACTAGAAAAAAAAATAACTTAACATACTATTAAATCTGTTACAGGTAACGTCGACTACACAGCCCCAACCTACTAAAGAGAATTGCAAGTCGTATGATTCATCCGATTCGCCATCTTCTTTTATGTATATTTTTTGTCATTTTAAAATCAGTATTGAAACACACTGTTACTAGTTTAATAATTAGATCTCGAAAAACAGTCAAACTGATATCTTTATTTTTATAATGTTGTGTTGAATTTAAGTGATTTTAAATATATATAGATCTTTATTTTTGTTATTTTGTGGTTGTTCTATTTATTATTTTTCATATGTTTAAAATTTTAATTAATTAAGAATTATATAATATCAAGAAATATTATTTTTTCTCCGAGTTTTCAGTTATTAATAAAGTCGTTTAGTTCATTAGGTGGTTTGTTAAAAAAAATAGCAAAGATCAATTTATATACCTACGGGTGGTTTATTTGCAATGTTTATATTTTATTATATGGTAAATTTGTTATAATATAATAGACACCATTTTAATTTTATACGAAAAGAAACACTAGTCTCATGCTTTCTTTGTCTTTATCTTCGAGATAGACAGAGAAAGCATTAAATTTGTTTAGCAAAACTATGTTTTAAATTAAAGATTGTTAAATTTATTATTTGACTAAAATATAGGTGAGAGGTCATAACTAAATTACGTTATGTAATAACATGCACAGGAGGGGTCAGTCACATATTATGACATTCTATGAAAAGGGGTTGATCACATAATTTGAGTGTTTATATGACCCCTATAGTGTCAAACATATTATGTGACTTCACGGTAAGTCAAAGTCATGAGACGTAATTTATTTAGGGCCCCTAATAGTTACCATGTATGGCTTCATAGTACCTGCTTTAGGTAAATGTATATTCGACAATATCCCCCTATAAAGTGTTGTATTATAAATCCTATAAATGTAAATAAGAACATGGATGTTTTCAATGTTATATTTAGATACGGATGTCGGGAATATATTTGAGATATTCGTTTGAGTTATTGTTGTAAAATATCAACAGGTTCAGGAACACCTCCTGAAATTTTACATTGACAGAATAGTAGTCTTGGATGGGAATGAAATAATTCTTGGAATATAGTTTATTTCAACTTAAAAGACTGTTTCTGTTGCTGTTTCTGTCATCTCTAAATCTAATAAGTTTTGCAAATTAACTACTTAATATCTCAAAATATTCTCGAATTGTCTAGCAAATTGTGTAATCGGAGAACCAACGAATAGCTGGAAAATATTGTATTAAATGTACCTATTCACAAACATTTTTAATATATATGTAATTTATATATCACTTATTAAATAATAGAGAAATAATTTCAAAAAGTTAACTAATAAATCTGTCTCGAATGTTTATAATAAAAGTTACCGACAATAGAGACATTTTAACAATGGTAAAATGTTGCAATATAAATTACTAGCTTTCCACCCGCGGCTTCGCCCGCGCAGTCTAAGAAAAACCCGCATAGTTCCTGTTCCCGTGGGATTTCCGGGATAAAACCTATCCTATGTCCCGGGGTAAAAAGTAGCCTATGTCCTTTCTCGGGTATCAAAATATCTCTATATCAAATTTCATGCAAATTGGTTCAGTAGTTAAGGCGTGATTGAGTAACAGACAGACAGACAGAGTTACTTTCGCATTTATAATATTAATATGGATTAATACCGGTCTTTTAAATTAAGAATATTTTTATTTGTTTTTTTTTCTCATCGTGCCATTGTCACACTATTAAAGATGTACACGATCACTGTTGCCATACCTCATATTATAATAAGATAGATATAAGAATACATCTCGATTAAATTGTTGTTGCTAAAATATTAATTTTCGCAGTATTTATCCTATGACTATATTATGGAGAATTCAGCCTAGTCATTTGAAGGCCAATGTTTCAAAGTTCATGTAAAAGTTATTACAAAGAACATTTATCTTCTGTCATTCAAAACATGATGGAAGGTATAGAATGTGTCTTGTCTTTGTAACAACATTGCGTGAAAATTGAAAAATTGGTATGCTTAGTCGTAAATTTAAATAAAATTAAATTTTATAGTAATCGTTGAATGGCATATCGAATAAGCTTAAATATATCTACTCGAATTTGAAGTTGTCTTTCAAAATAATATCAATGAAAAATTGTAAAACGAGTTTTATTATTTTGTTTTAAATATATTTAATTACAACATCTGATGAATGCATTAAAATGTGCATTTCAAACGTTAAATTTGTATTATTACGATCTGAATAATAGAGATTTTCCCAGTTTCATTTATTGATTTTATATCCTGAAAACAATGTAAGTTTACGACTTAAAATATATAACTTGTATCCTAAGAAATGTAGTGTAAAAGGTTTATTCTAGCGAAGTAAGTAGTAAGTATAATGTTGCAAGGTCTAAAATTTAAGTACAAAGCTTAAATCGTTGTGGTGGTGTGCGTAAATAGACAATGTTGGTGTTGCCAGCTTATATCGATGTTAACTTGGATTATCTGTAAATCTCCTGTGAAAAATATGTTTTAACTGGCCTATAGAACTTCTTTTTATTTTATTAACACTAAAAGGTTCTATAGCTATTTGTTATATTTTTATAAATAGACGGTAGTTGTTTTCACTTCCATAGCTTGCACTGTTATTCGTAAAAACTTTAGCAATAAAGTATATTTTATTATATTGTTTAAGAAATATCCAAAGATGAAGGATTTGATGCAATACGAATTCAAATTTGGCTCTGTACTAGCAAATATATTTTTCGTATCGTAATCATTTCCCACTCTGTAGGAAAGAATCTTGTTAATATTATTGTTATTATTTAAATTTGAGTAGTATATCATATCAGTCGTGTATTTAGAGTGTAACCAGCTTCTAGGTGTAAAATAACAGTATTAATAATATTATTTATTTATAATTAGTGTAATTGTCCGTATTTAAGCAAAAAGGAACCACCCAGCAAACACGCACTTCTGAGATATCAAAGGATTTACAAAAACATTTGCAGCTCTGTTAGATGAAGTAAAATTAATATTTATTTTATTTAAATTCATTGATAAATTACTTATTTTAGTATGTGTATATAAATTTGCTCTGAATACTCTTAAACTTTCTAGATAATTAAGAAAATGTGCATGTGGTTCCTTTTAACATTTATCAATTGATAGGTTTTCTCTTATACAAAAAAGAACCACAACCCAGGGATTTAATGATATAAATGAAACTATGTATTTATAATATCGTAATAAAGCTTTCATTAAAAAGATATATAAAATAATACATATAGAGGACGTTTATTCGACGTTATCATCAAATTGGATTTCGAAATCCACCGTGTCTAGTCCATCTATGTGGTCTTCTATTGCATCATCACTAATAAGATTGTTATAAAAACTCTGTGCATATTGTGGAATGAGATGTAATATGGCCTGAATATCGCTTGAAGGTGAAGAAAGCTTCTCCAGAGGCATCGACGTATAAGGTTCTTCGTTATCTTCTGTAATAAAAAAGAAAAAAGCTTTAAATCAAAACAATAAAGCCGCGTGGCTTTTATACGTAGATATATGGCGACAGCAAAATATTATTAGTTCTTATAAAGCCGTGTCCCTACTAGACGACTAAGTATGTTGTAGGTACATGCGCCATGTACAAAAAACTGGCTAAGTGCGAGTCGGACTCGCGCAACGAAGAGTTCCGTACCATTATCTATAAAAACGGCAAAAAAATCACGGTTTATTGTATGGGAGCCTCTTAAATATTTATTTTATTCTATTTTTTTATTATTTGTTGTTACAGCGGCATCAGAAATACATCATCTATGAAAATTTCGACTGTCTAACTATCACAGTTCATGAGACAGAGGGACAGACAGACAGACGGACAGCGGAGTCTTAGTAATAGGGTCTCGTTTTACCTTTTGGGTACGGAACCCTAAAAATCACACGCAACAGTGACCAAACCTAGCAAAAAATTAAATAAACTTGTTAAAATTTTCAATTTCGCGGGCTAGGGCCTTGTTCCGGTCAAAACAGTGGCAGCGCGACTTTTAAAATCAAACAAATAATAATTATATGCGCTGAATGTAAGTACTGTACTGAATCTGAATCTAAACGTATTTTACCAAAATAGTAGGTAGGTACCTAGATAATCGACAGTTGTTTTTAAAACAGGGTTTAGTAGTTTCATCTCACAATGACAGATGAATCGTAACAAAATGACTCTTAATAATTCGACTCGCCTTCGCGTCGTGAACAACAACAGTGTCGTTAAAATAGGTACGTAAATCCACACAGGATTCCTCTTGTACTTACTAATTAATGAACTATCTTTTTAAAATCACTCCACAATCGGGAATGAATCAAAAGTGGATAAAGCGTACATACCTGCATCTCATAGATTCAATAAGTACTTAAATGCATTAAATAAAACTACTTACCCGTTGTATCTTCATTATTATCTTCGGTGTTCGTCTCCAATGCTTTTCTTACCAATTGCTTCCTTGTTTATTTATTACTAAACATTTTCACATTTAATTTTAAAGGTAATTAACAAAAACAATAGAACTTACTTCGCGGAGAAAAAAAACGGCCGTCACGTATTCGAATTACTTCGCTGAATGTCACCTATATTGACAGATGTTCGACGTTTTACTTTAAAAATTGGAGTTTTGCACTTTGAGCTATTTAAGACGTAATGAAATACGTTGTTTAAAGATGAGAAGCATTCTGCATTGTGCACAAGTCAAGGCATTTGGTACCGTATAGCGATGATGGGTTTCAGGATGTTTTACAATATTTATTTATGCATGATAGAACCGAATGCTTGTGGTTTTATTTTGCAATAAAAAATTACAATTAAATTATGAATTTATTTTACGCATAACCATACCACAGAAACCTGGTTCCATTTTGTGTATTAAAAATAATTGTTATTAATAGAAATATGTGTAATGTATAATGGTACCAAGTATGTGCGGATCTGTTTTGTATAAAATGACATGATAGTAATATCGTTTATTTGTTTGAACAAAGCAGTCCCGTGGTGCTGTGGTTCGGTTTTGCTTCATATGTATTATTCGTTGTTGCTGGTGGTTCCTTTCTGCTTTTAGTATACCTTGTTTCCAAGGTAAAAATCATGTGGTTCTTGTTTGTATAAGAATTTAGACCACTTTTAAATGAGTATTCTTCAAGAAACCAAAAAAAGCAAATTTGTCGAGTGGTTCCATTTTGCATAAATACGGACAATTTTAGTGAAATTTGACATGAAACATATGCAATACGGCCATATATATTTTTAATATATTATTTTTTCAATTCGCAGAGTTAAGTACCTACATAGACGTATATGGTAGTAGCTCTAATATTTTAGAAACTGTTCTGGTGATAAAGAAAAAATACAAAAAAATAAATGTTGAATCTAATGCTAACAGTGTTTAGTGAAAGGGTTGTATAGGTACGAATACGATGAAAAATTTCACATACAATATGTATGAAGAACAAAGCTTGGGTTTCATGCATTTTGTAACGGAATGCATCTAGATGCGAACTAGCCTTAGTACATCTAGGCAAGAAGTGTAGAAACATAAATAAAATTGTGTTATAAAAAAGTGGTCAAATGTTGCCCTACTAAAACTGCGTACGCTGAAAAACTAACGCGCATTGTCATTATTCATGTGTTCATGCATGTGATTTTTATCACTCGTATTTATCGTATCTGTATACACCCTTATATTTATGGCGTAAAACTTAGTAACGAGCTGTTAATTGTACTTAAAATATCCGATTGTTCACTCGTGTGTGTATGGCTTAAAACTATTAACATATTTAGGCATGGAGAGATTTCAAGTTGTACAATTGTACACCCTCTTGTATGTTACAAATGTAACCAAAGACAGTTATTTTTATTAGTAGAAATTGTAACCTGCGAAATATAATTATTACTTTGGAATGAGGCAATAAACGTCTAGAATTATTATAGAAACCAATCATACATGAAATACGGAATAATGTGCTTTATTTTTTGAGTTCATTATTGAATTTAATTTTAAGACGCACAATAAGTATATGATTCTAAAGAGAAGTAATAATTATATTCCGGAGCTTATAAATCTGTTGTATATCGCATTCCGTTATATTATATGTAAATGTAAATGGAATAATGGAAATAAATTGATTATAGGTATTGTCATATCGGTGTTTTATTTTTTAACAATCCTTAGTATATATATACGAAACACGTAGTTACAGTTAGTACTTCCCTACCGGAGAAAGTAGGTTTTTTAATTATTTATACCTTATCCAATAAGTACTAGTTTTGTAGATCTAGAGCCCACGACGGCCAGACATTCCTTATTTTAGAAAAGTTGAAAGTTTCTCTGTATATGTCTCCGATACAGATAAGAACGACTAGCGATTATCAAGTCTGGGTTGTGGTTACTTTGGCAGGAAACAGGTAGTAAAGGTGTATAAAATAGTACCTAACTTTCATTATAGTTTAAAAGCTAAATTTTATATATGTTACTTGGGGACGTATAAAAAGATGTTACCTCAAGAGCCGGCCAGTTTTCATGGTTCTTACATCTTGCCAGACACATTTGGGATATTTTTTTTATTTGGGATATTGCTCCCGCCGCCTGACTCGTGTGGTCAAAGAAAATAATAATCATTACCCTCCATGCGCCATAAAGAGGTCGTATACATTGTAGATATAACATTTTTAATATAGCGCCATCTGTCGAGAATGTGATGTTTAGTGCTGTAAAGTTACTTAATGATCTAAGCTGTAAAGAGAAGCCTATTTAGCGATTTCACGCTTTTTACAGGCAATGAAAAATATTTTTGCTGTTGCTTATGAAGTACAAGGCTCTGTTATAGCTGTACTATAGCGCCGTGTCGCGACAAATTCCCGGGGAGTCAACTAGATATAGTAGACTAGATATAGAACTAGTTGACTCCCCGGGAATTTATTCCGATTTCCGCTACGCGCCCCTCCGCTGCCACGACGCAGTCGCGTCTCTCCGCTAAAGTGGGGTTCCACCTTTAGACGTTCGATTTACCGATTTGCCGGTTTCCCCTGTAAACCCCGCATAACGCAGTATCTATATTCACTAATTTGTTGTAGGTACTGTAGTCTCAATGTAGTTTGTAGCAAAAAATAGATTAGGGCTAGTCCAGAAAGGGCGAATTCGTCGCGATACTCTTATGCGAATCACGCAAGATTGTTACATCTAATTGGGGACTGAGCATTTCGGTACGAATTCATTCCAGTCGCGAACTTAACTGGACGCAACAAGTTACGCACGTATTTTGAATTCGCGCGTTGCTTGCGGGCGCTATGTATTGACCGTGCCTAATGTCTCACTAGTGCGCTGCGCGCGAATTTATTCGCGCGAAAAGTTTCGCGACAAATCAGCTTCTTCTGGACAAGGTCTAGCCCTTTAAATAAAGATTTAAAAAGGAGACTAATAAAATAACAATAAATATTATTTCCAACAGGGTTTATTCCACATTTACACATTATTCTTAAGCTAGGTTATCACAAAATCAATGATTCACAGAATCTAAAAAAAACATGAAAGATTTTTCACAAACAATCTGACACATACAGTGACAAATTTAGAATAAGATTATAAAAATACACTTATTGAGAACTTAAAAATATAATTGTTCTTATTACATATGGAGGCATCTACATAAGCTTAGCTTGAACTGAATATTAATGTTTAAAACATTACAAAATATTTATAAGCCTAGAATTGATACTAAATCTAGGCATTAAATAATATCACTAATAACACAGGAACTGAATTGAATATAAATGAACAGATCTGAGTAATGTACTTTAAAATAAATGTGCAACAAGTATTAACCATCCATGCATTCACATTTAGAAATTGAGTAGGTAAATAATAAAAAATTACAGATTTAGTTAAGTTACTTAGTACTACAAGTCTTAGGAGTGTTAAATCTTATGTATTTTTTTTTATTATCTTAAGAGTCTAGTCGTGTTTTCTTATGTCTAGGAAGTTTATTCATAGTTTTTATGTTTTATGGGAAATTTACACCGAAAAACACATTAAATGTTTAAACTGACAAAAAATGTTACCAAAAAACACATTGGTGACACACTTCTTCATAAACTATTATTAAACACTTAGCCACGTAATTGAAGATTTAAAGTTATCATGTATAATGATGGACAATAACTACTTTCATTTATTATGTAGCCTCCCAAATCAATTTAAATTTAGATTCTGTGTTAAGAGTTCTATGAAATATAACACTGACACATGTACCAGAAAAAACTTCTTATTTAAAACAATGTTATTCCTAATGTACTAAATGATTTAACAGAGAATTGCCTACTAATGTTCACTAAAATGTATAATACTTTTAATTAATCACTCAAATGTGTAACATGCTATAGAAACAAAAGACTTTGGTCTTCTGTTCTTTGTCAACTACTATTGATGATTGATTTCTCTTTTATTCTTATTATTAAAAATATGATATTGAGTATAATTACTTCTTAGACTTAGCAGCTGGGCCTTGTTTGCTGGGTGGCGTCCAACGAATGGCAGTGGGATCCACCGTCAAACGAGGCTTCTTAAAATATGAACTGGCAAGTTGTTCTGTCACCATCTTTGGGGTAACGCAGACCACATGCTGACCTTTCCAATATTTCACCATATTCATAACCTGCAGAGTCGTTATAATGTCGGTGGGCGCAATACCTGTCATTTGGCTGAGGTCTTTTATACTCAAAATGCCTCTTGTTACACTCAAGACTTCCAAAATAACATAGGACCAATAGGACCTGTAGCTCAGCCTACCCAAATCCGATAAAGGCTTTTCCGGACTGCCCACCACTTTCTCTAATCTTGATAGCTCATAACTAAAAGCAATGAGTAGTTTCCCATATCCTTGACGTTGGAACGGTGGCAGTGTCAGTATACAGGCAACATTGTTTCCTTCTGGAGAATCCTTTTCTTTTGAGAAATAACCAACCAAGTGTGCCCCGTGTTTGTCAACCTCACAAAGAGTGTAGAACATAAACTGTTCAATGTCAAAGTACAGTGTCTTGTGGTCCAGAAACAGTTTTGCCAATAAACATAAGTTTTGACAATAGAGTTTGTGCTCTTTGCCGTCTGCTTCAAATATAGCTAAAGTTCCCTTTCTGTATATCTCAGTCCCCTGTGGCTGCCGCTGCGGACAATCGCCTATATGATATCTGAATGTTTTCTCCAACCTCATATATTTCAAACAAAACTCGCAGATAAACAACTTTGACTGTTTACCATACTCCTCTGGGTAAGGACTAAAATACCAGGTATCGATCTCATATTTACCGAATTGAATCCTATCAATATACTTTACTTTAGTAATAGCTTCGTGCTCCTTCTCAAGCGCCGCTGTTGTCGGGTCCATTTCCGCATAGGTTTTCTGAACATGATTAATTTCATCATGTTTGCGTTTTTGATTGCGCGTTATTTTGCGCCCAGATTTGTCGGTCAACAAAAGATCAGCGTTATTACTAGATTGTTCACACCCATCAAATCTATCTGACATAATCCTGTGGCGAGGAACCCATTCATCCAATCTTCTATCACATCCGACATAATGCACATAATATTCGTAGCACGATTCCGAATCATTGTAGCGCGTCTGAATTATCTCAGCCGGCCGCCATGAGTCATCGACACGCCTCACTAAATAGTGTTCACCGATATCGAGAAGTTGTTCCTGGTTAGATTCCCCATCCTCATTATCTGTACTTCTGGATTCAGGATTTGGTAAATCACCCCTATCGATACTTTCTTTTTGACCTTTGGCCATTGCTTCAATAAATGAGTATGGTATCACACTATACCGCGAATAGAACATCTGTACCATAAACCGCGCAATAAATACACAATAACGCCATGCGAGTCTCGCACAGACTAGCAATTTTTCAATAAATTATAGAGTAGCCAGTAAGTACAAAAAGAAAATACAAATATTGCCATAGAACAAAATTAAAGAAAACAGTTTATATTTTTAATAAAATGCCTGAAATTATTGAAAAAAAACTACTAGGTTAACTTTAAATTGTGATACGACTATTTTTACAAAATTTGCTTTTCGAATAACAGGTCTGACCATAAAAACAAAAAATGTTGTGTGGTTTTATGACCGCCGACGCCGCCGACCGTCACGCGACATGCGCTACACAGACCAAAAAGTTTGAGACGATGTAATAAAAGTTTCACTTTAAAAAACATCTGGTCTGAGGCGCTAAATTCACTACTGATAAAAGACTAAAATATATAATCACACATGAGAATTGGCTAGTGAACAAATGCGTCTTAGACATAATTAACTAAAAATTATAAAACTTAATTATAAAAATTATAAAAAAAAACACTAATTTGTGATTTAGTTTTTATATTATTAGGTTTTTAATGATTATCAAACTCGACAACTAATACCCGACAAATTAATTCATTCGACATTTTATGATCTCCTTGATTGAATTGTACTTGTTCCATTTCAGATTGTGGCTCTGAAGCCACAAATAATCGAATGATACTCACATACACTAATTATTCATTTTTCAATTTAAAGTAAGATTTAAAGCCATAAGAATTATTTAGACGAAAATAATAATCTATTCCTTCAGGCTTTCTTTCGGAAATATTTTTTGTTTTTCAGCATTATATTGAACAAACAATTCACAGTATCCAAGAAAAAGTTAACGTACCCTTCGAGAGACAGTTGAATTCGAACAGCATCTATTGATTGTTGCCAGTTGAAGAAAATATTACCTAGTTTGAATAATTTTCCACGCAAACGGCACGGAAATATATAGACATGCAAATGGTCAGTCAACTTGGTGGTTATTCTATAATATGTTGTTTAAAATATATATTCTAGTCAGTGGGTTTCCATAATTTTATTTTCATTGCTATTTAATTTACTAAGTTTTTGGCGTATTGATTAAATAAAATTATTGTTTTTGAACTCAAAGACATAACGTAAAAATTCTAAATAAATTATTTTAGTGTTTACCAAAGAGAATATCAAATGTTTTTCTTATGGATGTGTTCTACTGTCTGTGGTACTTATTTGCCTACTCTGCGGACGTAACGTAATCGGCAATTCGGCAAATGGCAATCACGGCAATCGCCATCGGCGAATCTGTTGCTGTGTAGTGAACTTCAGTAATCATTTGTGAATTGTGTTTTAATTTGTTAACAGGATATATTATGAAAATTAAGTTGTTGTCTAAGAACAGTTTTGTATCAAATAAGTGCTGATGATCAATGTTATGTATTTACATAGCTATTAAGACGTGATTGTGTAGTGAGTAACGATTTGAGATTGCTTCGAAGCCTTCTGTGTGATAATCGTGTTGTTTTATTATTGCTACGGATATACGATACGGATTTTTGAACAGAAATGCAGGCGATCAAGTGTGTCGTCGTTGGCGATGGGTATGTATAAAGAATAGTTTTATAAAGTTCTCGTTATTGTAACTGACGTCATGTTTATTGAAATCATCATCCCTGTGCTCCTATGGAGTTCAAGCAATTTATCACGTTGTATTTAAGCTGCCTCCAATATTTTAAAGCTGTTGAGAAGCGTGAGTAGTACGGCTCATAAATAACCTTGTTTTTGTTACGCTTTTTTCTTCAGATAAATTACGATATGAAATCTCTGACGATGACGAGTTGTAAAGAAAATATGTTTAAAACTCAGTATAATGTAGGTATTATAATTTGTTAAAGCTTATCAGTTCAGATTGCGCTTATCTTAGAGATAAGATTTGCTATGCTTTCATATGATAATCGACAAGACTTTTACAACATAACACATTAACCTGTTTTATAATAATTATAATAGTTACCTGTACGATTACACTTGTTAAGAATATAATTTATTTATGTTGTGAACGAACAAAAATAAATCATCTTTATCTAGTAAAAGTTATACAGTCTCCATTGCCACCATTCTCTCTTAAATTAGATTATAATATTTAGACAACATTAGATCTCGATATTTAGGAAATCAATAAACAAACTAGTCAGTAAAATTGTTGTGTCATGAGAGAAAGCCATAAAGTATTTTAATTATTGAAAATGACCAATTATTGCAAATGTTTATGTTGTTTGAGAAAATTTAATTAATTTTGCAGTTTCAAATATTTTTATTGTTTTAGTAACTAATAAGTCTTTTACAACCCACAATTATCATGTAGATTTGCATAAAATAACCTTCTACATGTATAATTAAGAATAATATTTATAAATGCAACAAGCTATCTTCCTTGACCTCATATCTGCAAGTAAACTGTTTTATTAAAGCTCCGTTGTTAGTTATTAGATGATGTCATGCAACTTTGTACAATCAATGTTTAAAAGAACCCTTTATGTGTGAGAAATACATAATTTAGAGTCTTCTTTAAGTCTATTCCTCCTTGCAAGAGGAAAGGCTTAAATGGGGATTTATCTCATTCAGGAATAAAGTTATCAAGTATGCAACATTAATTTTGGCAATACATCAATTAATATTCAAACAGCAACCTTTTAAACACCTAACATTTTACATTTTTGTTGAGGCAGCAGGAAGGTTTTTATGGAGAGAAAACATGAAAAAGGGGCAATAATGATTAGATAAACATCTACTGGGGCGGCTAACTAAATATAATATCTATACTATAATATTATAAAGTTGAAGAGTTTGTTTGTTTGAATGCGCTAATCTCAAGAACTACTGCTCGATGTGAAAAATTCTTTTGGTGTTAGATAGCCAATGTATCGAGGACCAACAGGAGTGGAGCAATGCGGAGCACAGCTAGTCATTAATATACCTAACAAAAATCTGAAGCCAAAAGTTAGAGGTCACCTGTATGCTTATTTTTCAATAATGTCTTATGTTTACACCATCATTGTTTAAGTCATAATTTCTAAATATTCTGTTGTAATTCATAACAGCCATGTGTTTAATTGGCGGGCAGTAAAAATAATTGATTTGGTACGCTCCGCAACGCGAGTTAGAAAATACAAATAAAAGTTATTTTTGTGAGTCACAGACACTATAGTTTCTAGTGCAAGGTCTTCTATAAATGTTTGTGTTGAATTAGGACAAACATTGTTTTGCTTTTCCCCTAGCAAATATTAGGTGTCTTGTAATTGAAATTTTATGTATTTAGATTATAGATATTGCTAAGGTATAATTATTAAACTGTTAAGTTAATTTGTTTATTTTATTTGTTGAAGCTTAACTTTTGGTATTTGGTTTGAATTAAAAATTATTTTTATGTTGGACAGTATCAACAAGTTATCAAAGATTTGAACTTTTTTCTTCGCTAAAAGTCTTTAACAATGTTATTTTGATACTTTCAAGATTTAGGTTTGTATCAGCTATAACCGGTTGTATGATTTTACCTTTAATTATTTTTTTTTGTGAAACTATTGCATTTGTTGCAAATAAAGAGCATACAAAAAGTTATGCAATTGGCTTGAGCTTTGTCCTAACAAATTAATTACCTATCCTTCGTGGAACTAGAAGGAAACACAATTTTTTTTTTATAAACATAGATTTTTTTATTTATATATTTCTCTTTTTGGTTTAAAATTAAATATTTTTTCTCTCAACTCTTTACAAACACTACTTTCTCGCGTATTAAATTAAATTTTTATTTTTATTTTGCATCAACTTTGTGTTATACTGTTGGAGAGATTTTATAAGAAATGTCTAGTTAATCGAGTTATTAATGGTCACCAAATAGAGACTGGTCGCGTTGATCGACATTGATCTTTGCACATAGAAAGTAATGTTTGGACGTGAGGAAAAGTGTCCTATAAGGGACAGGCTTAATTAGTTGTATTGGCGATAAGAGAAGCAATTATTAGTTTGAAAACTATGTACGCAATTTTTTTAAAGCAGTGGTATTATACAATTATTTGATTTACAATAAGGGCAGGCGCATTTAAAATAATACATAAATGTTAAATAATAAATTATTACGGACTCCAACACAGTTTTCGTTTAGTTCATTTAAGTAACGTTTTAGGTATTCTTACGATATTCATGACGTAAAAACATTTGTATTCAGTTATCTTCAGAATTCTTACTCTAGATAGGAATCTTTTTTTTTTCAAAACTTTCGTAAACCTCAAGAAAATCCAATTCGTCTGTTTTTCTAGATGGTTCTATTGAATTAGAAATCGCTCAACGCTTACGTTTATGTGCTGTATAAATTAGCGGGTATCGGCTCTGAGCTTTTTATCACTGTCTGAGTGAAAGCGACTTGCTTGTTTACTTTAGAACAAGATTGATAATGTGATAGATTACTTTGAAGTTATATTTGATTGTATAAGCCCATTGTTGAAAAACTATTATTAGGATCAATAGACCTTTTTTTAGCTCGGAATGTAGGTAGTTACTTCGAAAGTAAAAATGCAATACAAATTAAAGAGATTTTTTAGTATATTATTTATTATATTCACTGAAAAAAATTGTTAACCCAAGAATAATCGTCAATTCATCATATATTTAGTTGTATGAAGCATTTAACACAAATTTCACTAGTGATAAGCTGCCAATGGTTACTCATTAAATAAAATGTCGATACTATTATCACTAATGGTTTATGCCTTATGGCTTCCGATAGCAATGTACGTTTCGATCATGTACATTTTTAATGTACATTTTCATCTACACCACACGTATTAATAGCAAACATCTCTTTATATTATGCAAAATGTAAAATACACACTCATGTATGTACGATTTTGACCAAAAATATCTGACTATCTATGAGCAGTTTTATAACTTCGGTTGTTTGGTAATGAAAGTCTATCCAACAGTTTAAAAGAAAATCAATTTCAATGAACTGATGGTACCCCATGTGACAGTTAAGGAGTGCAACGATTTCGCCACCCAGAAGTTAGTTTACACTGGTCATTAGCATTCAATCACGTGCCCGCATCGGACCCGTATCGTCGAGTCGTGACGCTAAATGAGAGTAACGATTTCCCACGTACTTGTAATTGTAAATATATCGTAACACCAAAGTCAGCAAATTGGATAACGTTCAAAGTACGATATTCAGACGAAGCAATTATAATATGGGCATGTTTATGTTGCCATTTCATGTTGCCTACTGATCCTCGAGATCCAGATAAAGTGGCCAATTTACTTTTATACCTTATTGAAATACATTCCAAACGACGACCTACCCTTATCTGTATAGTTATTACTAAGCAAATTATGAAATTAATCTTTCGTAAGTAAATTACGTATGTTCATTAGTATTATTGAAATCCAACAATATGTTTAAAAACCTTTATAGGATATAATAGCGTAATATTCTGCAAACGCATGGTCTACGAGGTTAAAAAACTTGGTTAGCAATATTGCTAGTAGACACGCCCGCTTGTCTGAAAGCCGCTTTTATGGGTAATCACATTACTTGTTGTAATGCTAAACGAATTAGTGGGCTTATTGTGCCGATATCTGTCAATACACGGTGACGCTAGTGCCGAATATATTCTGATATTTATTAATTTAATAACCTGTTTATCATACTTAAGTACAATATTTAAAAGCGACACTTTAAACTCATTTGCTACTCATAGAAACAGGACTCTTAAATTGGGTACGTTTCTATATTCTAAACTCAGCGGCCCCATTCTCAATTAAATAAAGTAGTCAGAAATATCTATAACAGTTCACTAGTTAGAATCATGAACAGCTTCTTCGAAACTAAATTATGTTCCAATTCCGTTTATATTATAAATGTTATTTAAACCTCTGACGTTGTCATATCTTTGATCTGATTAAGCAACGCATGCTGTTCCCCTTTTGGCTTGGCGGTAGTTATTAATTGATGCAACTGAATACTATGATTAAGTGGCTAACTTGTTATTCCAATTTATTTCTCCCTCTTACATGCAGATTATTATTATTCTAGTAAAATGTGGAAATAACTACACCACCTATTTATTAGAATAGTCTTTACAGGCTTCAGAAAAAATACTCCGATTTTGCATCTCTATTCAGTCAGTCACTATTTCATATTTAAATGAATGGAACTGCGCTTTGAACACTGATCCAAATTTCCATTTATTTAAAGGCCACCCCGGTCTATACACACTGGTTGGATTGTCGCAATACAAAAAGGGCTTTTCGTTTTGCAGTCTTTTGAAATATCTCAAGACGAGATCCTTTATTTTAGGTCTATTGTCGTAAATACGATATGGAATCGGAGTTTACAGAAAACTGGTAGTCGTTTGCGTACATTCCGGTATGTTCTGGAACGACCGGTTCCGAGGGGAGCCCGGCAAGGTCATAACTTTACTGTGTGACAATAGAAATGGAATTTCTATGGTAAAGTGGTGAATTCAATACCACTTATAAGAAATACTCAACGGTTGTGATGCTTTTCTTGGATAATTACGCCAGACGTGCTTGAGTTTATTATTCTTGGAACTTACTATCGTATTTTATTTTCGGGTTAGGGTGTTATTAGGCCTGTCACGTGAAGATTAACTCGAAAGAATGTAAATAATTACAACATTACAAAATACATTCAATGTAGGTATATTTTGCAATAATTTTCAAGAAATGTAAGACGATTAATTAGCCCGAATACTTTAAACGCAAGTGCTGACTAACGTCCTTTGAGAATTCCTTAAGGATCGATAGTAAAAGCCGAAGGGCTCTTAAATTTCATTTGAACTCAAAGTTAAGAGTAAAGTGGCTCTCTCAAAGGGTGATTTCCTGTGATGGAACGAGTACGTATGTACATACTGTCGCTTCTAATTCATTACTAGTGAATTGAATCTTTTTTGCCTCAGCCTTGTCGGATAAACTTCGCATGACTTTGTACGGAAGTTCGAATTTTATCATTATCGACATTTTCATCCCGGACATATTAATTAAGATATAATTAATTCGATTTCCGTTCACAATTATTTCAATTTACATTTGCACCTATTTGAATGGCGGGATTAATTTTCGCAGTCAACAGTTTTTTATAATTACAGCGTCCTAATAAATTAAAACTGTAGTTGCAATTAAGAATCATCCAATTAGGAGGTAGGCCACAAAGCGTGGATCGCTGAGCGTAAAAGGGGGTTTCGGGAACAAGCGGTTTCAACCTGAATGGGAACATTTGCTGGGGACATTTAGCCGAGCGGTTCATTTTCCGGTATTCCTTTTTCCCGGCTGCTTCGTTTCCGACCGTTTTGCATGTCATTACGATGCTCCATTATGACGAGTGACGGTCTCAGTTGAATTTGGGTCAACGTTTATGAAGTTTCATATCAGTTAAATCGTATGCATATTGTGCTGATTTGTTTTAAACAACGGTAGCTCTGCAAGGTATTGTATCAATAGTATTTTCAATCAATTGTCCTCGACACCTTTGTCCTACCCAAAAAGTAACTACGTACTACAAATGTTTTGAAATATTATTCACCCTTTTACAAAGCAAATATTATGCCACATTACCTACAGGCTACAACTACACGTAAATCCTAATAAAAGATCTAATAATAACCTCCATAAAATTTCTGCATAACGTTGCCAGCGCAACGCGGTGTTGAAACATTTTTAAAAATAAAAATAGACGAAGGACCCTTGCCACAATCCAGCGAGTAATAACTATTCTGCCCTAGTTCCTGGATACTCTGATGTCGACTACTCGTCTGACCTGTTTGCGTCGCTCACAATGCGTCGAGGACCGCGAAGATGCAACTTGCGGATGTAGGCAGTTGATTCTTAGTCTGACACGTCCATTGTGTTCATGCTATCCTGGTATCTTGTTACTATTTACGTATTTATTCACGTAGCACTGCAAGTTTGTTAATATTGCGAAAAGATGTGGTTTATCAAAATTTTATAATACTGCCAAATGACTATCTAATCTGATGTTCAAATCTCGCCTTTTCATGCTTTGTTTGCTATTCTTACAATGGGGCCTTGGATTGCGATCTTCAGCGGTCCTCAGTGTGACACTTCTATTGTGTTCGTGATATCCTGATACCGAGATACTATTCCCATCTCCATATAATAAGTTTGTTCATAATAAAGTTTCTTCGGAAAGTAAAGTTGGTGTTTTAGTTCGTAACTTGTTCTCTTTTAAACGTCTTGACCTAAAAACTATAAGGAACTTTACTAGTTATTTGTTCATTGTGTGATAGACATTCTTAATTTTATGTCATTTTGTTGTTTTGATTCAGAAAGTAAGTTATATAATTAATAAAACCTGTTCAGCAGTGAACAGATGAATGCTGCTAATGATTTGATTTTATCTGCATTTACAATGTTAAACGAATATGGAATATAATGTAATGTAATAATGACATTGTATTTCTTCTCGTGATTTTCACTTCAGCCACAATTCTCTATAACGGGCCTAACCACAGTATATATTATTTTCAATTTCCTGAAGCTACGTTGTTGCTAAAATGTTGCTTTACTTTACTCAGAGTGCTTATTTGACTCCGTTAGTACTGGTTAGGGTCTAATATTATCATACATTTACTTAAACTGGATCTTTGCAAATACATAGGTACCTACGTAAGTAATAGATCGTTGGCATGTTGGCCAATTATTTATGTATTTAACTATAGTAATTATTACATGTACGCTTGGAACAATTTAAATATCAACATTACATACGCGTTGTTTATTTTTTGTATTTATACCGTCAGTTTATTAATACTATTATATTTTTTTAACAAAGTATACATAACGTTTCCTCCTTTCAAGAAAATATAATAATGCGAATAAAACCTCATCTGACCTTCAAGCGATTCAAGTGTGAATGAATATTAATTCAGAAATGTAAGAAGTGTAGGAAAACTGTGTTTCACCTACGCGTGACCTTTTCTCAATTCGGCAGAACGTAATACACGGTTTGCATTCGTCGGATAAATTGTGCATATTTACAAAAGGACAAGCATACCTTAATGATAAAAAGACGTGTGGCACTCGGGGACTGCCGCGGTAAAGCTATTGCATAGCATGCCTTCAAGCCACACCTCCGAGCCCGTCGGAGTGGGGAGCGTGAGGTTTTTTCGTTACGGAATTTCTCGATTCGGTCCCCGCGCTCAAGGCCCGCGATAGAAGCTATGCAATAGCTTAATAATATGTAAAGGAAAGCTGTTTTTTTTTTGGAATATAAAACATTCCTATGTTAGGGATTGAAAGTCTATATAAATTCGATCTTTACTGGTAACGGTTTTCTTAAAAAATGTAATGTAAAGTGCGCTTAAATCTAGTTTACCTGCATACTTTAAAATAATGATAAAATAAGTTTATTGTAATTTGTAACGTTTTAAATATACGAATTATAGGAAATCGATAACATGTAGGTACATTGTACATATTTTGTAATGTGTATAATTTTCACTATAATGCGTTCAGCAATGTAAACTTGAAATACTTCGGAAATATCTAATTTATAAGTAAAATCGCGTCGGTTTTGGTGTACCTATCGTGTTAAAAATTCTCAGCAAGGAAATTGAGTTAGCAACGGAATTGTTTGATTATTATCGTGCTGAAGAAGAACCTTCTAGAAAATTTCGCTTTTTACAATTTTTTTAGAGAGCTTCTTTTGTTTACTGTTTATCCTACTGAAGAATCCCATGACCCATATTATAATTTTTAACAGGCCTGAGATTATTTTCTTGTCTTTGATATTAAGATACATAATTAAAAAAACGTTGTTTGTTAGGGTTCATTAAAATTTTAGTGAATTTTAAAGATTCAAGTAATGAGTAGTCCTTGAAACGTAAATAAATTACCAGTTTCTAATTTATCGATAGCAAAATAATATTATGTAAATGTGAGAGTGCGTTTATTTGTTGCAATAGACCGGTTTACACTTTTTTGTTCCCAATAGTTGATATTTATACTGATAGCCGAAAAGCCGCGATTTAAGGCTTCTTATTTTTTATAATTACTACCAACTTTAATATTTATCAACTACGTACCTATATCTTAGCGTCAAGCTGCATACTATGTTAAAGTAAAAGGGATTAAGTTACATTTTACAAGATAATTGTGTTTAATGTTACAGTTAGTTATCACAAGTTAACTGGAGACGAGGGCTGATAATTGGCTTATCGTGTTGCACACTCTGTGCTTATCTCCACTTTATATTCTTAAGTAACTTTAAATGTAAGTTGATGATGCTGCGATAAATTAAATGAAAATTTGTTGGGGTTTCGAGAAATGTTTATATCTAGCACTAAAAAATGGGATTACTTTCCACTATAGTAGACTAGATTTCCGCCCGCGGCTTCGCCCGCGTTTGCAAAGAAAAACCCGCGTAGTTCCCGTTCTTGTGGGATTTCTGAGATAATAAGTAGCCTATATCTTATTCTGGGTCTTCAGCTTCCTACATACCAAATTTTATTGTTATCGGTTGACTAGTTTTTACGGTAAAGAATAACAAACACTCATCCTCACAAACTTTCGCATTTATAATATTAAGGGGGATGTTTACACATTGATTTAAATAAGGGTCACCTATAAAAAAACGTGTTAATAGTCTCTTACCTTATACGTTTATATCGTAACCTCATAGAATTATCGGAGTGAATCTCTATACCAGTATCTTTTCAATAGAAATGTCGCTCCTCGTAAAATAAACAAAGGGACCTGATCAATCCTGATGAGATGTTTTGGGCTCATTGGGGCGGTGTGTATACAACTTTATTTTATTTTACATGTTTATTTATTTCAGGCAAAGTAAACACAAGATATTTTTATTATGTAAACTGTAATTTATTGGGTTCTTGTCTGGGATAATGCATATTATGTAAATTAATGTTTGATAGGAATGAGTACGTCATTACAGAAAACTTTATATAATACTAGCTGTTCCCCGCGGTTTCACTCGCATTGCTCCGCTCCTGTTGGTTTTAGCGTGATGATATATAGCCTATAGCCTTCCTCGATAAATGGGCTATCTAACACCGAAATAATTTTTCAAATCGGACCAGTAGTTCCTGAGATTAGCGCGTTCAAACAAACAAACAAACAAACAATCAAACAAACTCTTCAGCTTTATAATATTAGTATAGATTATATACCTAGTGATGAAGACATCCAATCGTAATCGTTTTCAAATAATTGTTAACGATGTGCTTACAATCTGGTGACTCATCTCATTTAAATCTCATCAGATTACACAAAAAAACAAATTTGTTTACTCAGTTTTCATTTGATTATTATTTTATTGAGGATATGAATACGAATGTGTTTTATGAGGCGTAAAATGCGACAAAATTAGAGATATTTTTAATATAATGTTAAAATACATAATTATAAACAAATATCACATTATTATTACGTGAGTTAACAACCTTTTACCACTTTGGAATTTTATATGTTCTCATGTTCTCTGATTTGCCTAAGTGTGTACAACGAAGAAAAGCCAAAAGGAACAAGGGATTAAGGATTATTACTGTATATTCAAAAGCTTAATATCTTATAATAGCTTTTAATAATTTTCGCATAAGCATACCTCAAAACAATGAATTCCTGCGAGAAAAAATAGGTTACCCATTACACGTAAGTACTGAAGCTCAGTTGATGATTATACGCTATTTTTCAGTGTACGAAGAAAAATATAAAGTGGTATGCATTTTTAGTAAGTTACAGACTTACAGAGATTGTTTAAGCTAGGAAATCGGTATGAACTGTGAACAGTTTGTGGTTCTCTGAGATATTTAATGTCATATTGGTTTCGCAATTGGAAATAAGAGTAGGTATAATTACCTACATTTAGAAATCTATAAATTGAAAGCCATATAGCACACTCTTGGAGACAAAGACGAATTATATACATGTTTAAAACATATAATAAAGACGTGTGTAAAGTTTATACCTTCTAAATAAAAGTAGTGAAAATTCATTCACTCTTCAGTTTATTAATTGCAGCTAATTCATTTTCTTGCACAGTTTAAAAAGGTACAAGTACAAATTGTAAAGTCACTTGATTGGTCATTAAGATTTTAGTGCACTACAGTCACAGAATACATAATAGTAGCTAAACGCTACAGAACGGACACTCTCCGCCTCCCGCCAAAATTAAACTTACCTCACCCCCGCGCGATCAGACATAAAATGGGCCATATTTTTCTGCAAGGACGATACGCAACGAAGATTGACAACATTAATCAAATTGACTTAAAGTAATTTTATTAATTTGGATTTGTGATTATCGTTTTTCGTAGAAAATGGTTAGATATTGTGCTGTTTACGGATGTATTTCATCAGAAAAACGCGAATTTTTTTTTACGCTAGTCACAAATGTGCCAACCATAAAGCGTTAACACACACATTTGCAGTCTCTACAGTGTGACTGTCAAAACGATCATTTTGTATGGAGTGTCCGGGGTGTGCTACAGTAATGAATTATGTACGACTAGCTTTCCGACCGCGGCTTCGCCCGCTTTGTCTAAAACCTAGTAAATTGTATACTAAAACTTTTCTCGATAATCACTCTATCTATGAAAAAAAACGAATCAAAATACGTAGCGTACTTTGAAAGATCTAAGCGTACAGACGCATAGACGGCGGAAAACGACTTTTTTGTACTATGTAGATTGTAGTGACTCACATATCAAAATAATTATTCACAGAATCACAAATACTTTCCACTGAAACGTACTTACGTTTTCGTGGTAACAATAGTGTTTATCTCAAACAATTGTATTCCATTCCAATCAATCACTACTATCAAGTGCGTCGGTTCTTTCCACACCGCGTTTCATAACACTACCGTCTAATAATAGTGCTATAGTGGTGCATTTACATCAAGCGAATTCTCATTCTAACCCCACTATATCAAATTCTTTTGGTGTAAACAGGCGTAGAGAATTCTTTCGTTGATCTTAGTGCGTTCGAAAAGATTCTATGCAATATTCTAATACTGAACATCATTCAATACTAGTTTTCGTTTACACTAAAAGATCGCGCAAGATTGCTCTTGCTCTAGCTAACTCTATGTTCGTTTAATGTAAATGCAGCGTAAGATGGAAATATTCTTATCCCTCATCGCTGCAATGCGTTGGAATCTCTCCCACGTGAAGTTAACTGAAATATTAATAATGAGTGCGGTTGTACGCAGTTCCTAAATGTTACACAATGTGTCACCATATGGAGGATACGAATTATGAGGATAATTTGGTCGTGTTAATATAGTAAATGCGGCAAACTTTGACGAATTTAGTTTATCTAAAATTCAAGTATGAAGAATGTATAGACGAATTAATTATTATATAAATTATAATATGTATGAAGATTTAGAATTGCATTTTCATCTTTCGAATCAACCTGTCCTGATTTCGTATACTTACATGATAAAGTAAAATGAAACATATTTACTTAATACTTGTTTAAAATTATTGTTTATGACTAGGTATTGTAGGTACAATAATTTTGCAATTTTGATACCCCAAAGTTAACCATTGGAAACTTATCTCATCTTTATTGCGGGCCTGAAAACGTTAATGCGTTACCGTTAACTTTATCCGGCTCTAAACCATCACCCAACCATCACGTCAAGGTAGTAAACTTAAATGAGAAAAGAGCTGAATTTTAATGTAAGCTACCCTCGTGAAACAATTGACCGTTAAATATTGTCGTGATAAATAATTTTATGGCGGAATGAGACAAATTAAAATTAACTTAATAATCGAGATAAAGTCTCTTGTTTAGGATGATATTCAAAACGAAACGAAAAAGTTGACTAACTTTCCCTAAATAAAAATATGTATAACAACAATAAAGCCCCATACAAGATAAAGCGATGACTGACTGGGCAAAAGATATCGTGGCTTGTCTTAAGTGCTATCTAAACAAACGTGATTCTTATTTGTTCCTTATCAACCTTAGAGTTATCAACTGCTGCATTTCGTGAGCTGTATAAAACCATCTGACTTGAACAAAATCAGCAGACGTGGAAAATTGCTTTTATTATTTTACACCACATAATTTTCTGTGCAAAATAAAACTTATGAACGCTCTCGACTCTCGAGGCAACGAAGGTGTAGCAAATTTCTTAGGGTAAAAGGGTGAACTAAAGTAAGATATTTTGTAATATGGCCAGACCTATATCTATGTGTTATATTGAAAGCAAATATATTCAGAACGTACCAAACTAAAAGCGAGCGTGAATTAATATAATTATGCCTACCTAAATGGAGTCAAAATTTTAGCATATAAATTGTAATATAATTAATTTACAAGACTTATGAAATATAATGTTATCACCAAATTAATCCAGGATCAACAACGATTGCAAGACAAATCGTTAGTAATTATTTTTACCTGTCTCGTTTCGATGGCTTGTGATATTGATCTTAGTACGTAGTTAAAATATGAATAAAAACAATATTTAATGAGGGAATAGTGCACACCGTAGCCCGTAGCTTCGCGATGTCATTACCGTACTGGGTAGAGATTCATTGAATTGCATATCATTATGCTGCGTCATGGCTGCATCAATTAAAACAACGCTTCCTATAACTATGACATAAATTGTATAAAGCAATTAATGCTTGGGTTTTGTACATATAAAATAATATGGATAGTAATTAGGTCGCTCTGTGGAAACGTGTGTTACAGATGTTTTGATAGTTTGGGAACGGTAATTTAACACGACCTACCAGATTACAAATTTACTAGCGGTTTCGATTCCATGAATATTTTCAACCATATGAATTAAGCAAAATAGCCAACTCTTTTTAAGGTTTGTTAAATTCTTCTTTACGTATGAATTATACTCTCTGTGGATTATTATCTTTTGTAATAATGGAAATATCTCACGTTTCAAATGTCCTACATGTCTGAGATTCACGTAGATATTGAATTTAATTAGAAACCTCCACTTTAAAGATTTAGATCGACAAAGCTGAATCTGCTCGCCACACGATTTTGTAAGCTAATAGCTCTCACGGAAACATTCCTAACCAGTTCAGTACTCTCCGGTGAGTTGTTTCCCCCTGGATACGTAGTGTTGCGCGCGGACCGTGCTGGTGACGTAGGCTGGGGTGGTGTGTACTGGCCGTACGCGACTGTTATACGTTGCACAGACTTACAAATGTTGATGGGCTTACGTCGGACATGGAGATAATATTTGCTATTGTTAGTTGGAAAAATGTAAAGTTTTTGTTCTGTGTTGTTTATCTTCCACCCAACTATAATGATCACCAATATCTAAGTGTTTTGAATTGTATAGAAAATGTTATATGTCAATATCCTGACCTCGAAATAATAATAGTTGGAGATTTTAATCTTAACTCATGTAGTGTAAATGTAAAAAATAATTTTGACTTCTTCTGTGAATTTTGTGAATTGACTCAATTTAATAATGTATGTAATAAGTATGACGGATTATTGGATTTGGTACTGAGTGGGCTTGGATCTAATAATATTTCGGTTTCAGGAAATGTTGAGCCTCTAGTTCAACCAGACGCGTATCATCCGCCGTTATTAGTAAAAGTATCTTTTTTGCGTTGTGAATTACCAACTGTACAGTCAGCTCCTTCGACATCTCGACCTAATGCACCACCAAACTGGAACTTTCGAAAAGCCGATCTTAGTGCACTCTACTCAGCCTTATGCCAATTAAACTGGTCGAAATTAAAGGATACTACAGATGTTGACTGTGCTGTTGAAACATTCTATCAGGTATTGTATGAATGCATTAGTACTTACGTGCCTCTTAAAAAGCAGCCCCGTTTACGTGACCGATACGTGTATCCATCGTGGTTTACTCCAGAGATCATTCGAAATATCAAACATAAATATTTTCATTTAACAAAATACAAGGCTGAGGGTAAAATGTTTAATAAGGAACTGTTTAAATATTATAGAGGGCATGTTAAAATGTTAATTGACAATGCGTACTCACTGCACATTAAAAAAACACAGGATAGTATTAAAGACGAACCTGCTAAGTTCTGGGAATACGTCAAAGATAAGAGGAAAAGCAGACGCAATTGTGAATCTTTCATGTGTGATAATGTAAAGGTTGAAGGGGCAGAGGCCGCCGCTGCATTTGCTCGTTACTTTGAGTCAGTCTTCCAGCCTAGCATTCCGCGGCTGGATCCTGAAGCAGCATCGAGTTTTTACTCACCAGACTCAACGCGGATTACCATTGATTATCTTCGCGAAAAGGATATAGATGCTGCAGTGAAAAGGCTCAAACTACGCTCTTCGATAGGACCTGACGGTATTCCAACCTTTCTTGTCAAGGATTGCGTATCTGTGTTAAAAGAGCCGCTTTTACATATACAGGGTGTCCCGTAAGTAGTGGACCAACGGGTTATGGGGAGTAGAGGGACTTATTATCTAACAAAAATACTAAAATTTATTGTCCTAAACCATAAAGTTTTTGATTTATGCTTTATTTTCAAAATTTGATAAATATCATCCACGTAAGCTTAATATGAACTTTTACCATTTCTGTTTTTATTTTATTCTTATTTTTTTGTTCAAGGTTGTTAAGAATACATAAGTCTTCCTAATTAAAATGATACTAAAGCATAATTAACAACAACAACAAAATTAGACCAAAAAATAGGTAAA
>CAJQZM010032148.1:0-11700 GCA_907164665.1 Colias nastes | reverse complement strand
CTCGAAGAAGTCTAATTGAATAAATAAATGTTTGAGTTTGAGTTTGAAAAATCATCGAGATACGTGGAATTCCATCAACATAAGTCCCCGTAAAAGATAAGTAATAACCTTATTAATTATATATTATACTATTATTTTTTAAATAATTATAGTTAACTAATGTTTTTAGTGGGTTATTTCATATTTGTTACACTTTTAGGTAGTTATGTGAATTTGATGATATGATAGTTATTTTTAAATGCAGTTTATAATATTTGTAAAAACATGTTTACCGATGTGGCTGAATGCAAGCCACGCCTCTGCCTATAAAATAGTAAAGTATCGACACGACCCATCATACGAGCAATCACTAAGACGAACTAATAATGCTTCTTCAATAATGCTTCTTGAATATTCTTTTCGAATGATTACGTATGCTCGTCTATACTAAACGCACGTTAGTCCCCTTCTTTCTTACTTCTCCCAAAAATCTTTCACAATGCTTTACACAAAAGGGCCGTAGTACCCCGATCATGCGCACAACTAACCACCTCCAAGCGTACCTTATTACTGTCTATATTATGCTAGCGTGTGTTGCTTGAATTTTTAAAATAACGATTATAATTAAAGATACGTCATTTCCTCCCAGATGAAAATTTGTGAGCTGATTGTTAATATATTGATGCGATAAATAAAAAAATCAGCTAGCAATAAGTTGAGGAAAATCTAGTCAGCTGATGCATATAAATTGGCAATAGATGCTTCTGTCTAACTCCTATGTAATAAGTTTCAAAGTATCAGCTGACGGTTTTTCCACCAAGATACAGCCAGCTGACCTATATATTTATCCACAGTTACATATAAGTCAGGTAAATTTTTGTTTGAGAGGAAATCATGGAAAATAATTTTTCTTTTCATGTTCGAGACACCAGCTGACGTATAATACACCATGTTGTAACCAGCTGATTATTTTTTTTCGTTGAGATATTGGGTTAGCTACAATTTGACAAATTTTTAGCTGAGAGGAAATGAATGAATGTATTTTTTTTCCTACGTGCATGGGAGGCTACAACCGCTCACCCCCCCAACCGAGCGCCAGCTGACGTTCACGAGGCTTTATAATACTATACTCTGATGCGTCTGACGAATTATCTCTTGAGAGGAAATAATGAACCAAATTTGGACCTGGCTCACGGACCATATTATATCGAAAACTTCCCCAAGTTTGCAGAACTTTTGGAATTTTTTTCACGGCCATACAGCAAAAAATAATTTAATTGCAATTTTAACAATGTTCCGGACTGCGGACAAGGTTGCAAAATGAGATTTATTGTCGTCCCAATGTACCATTCACTTGACCGAAGTTTGAAAACTTTTGGAATTATTGTGAATTGATTGTCTTGACTGACTGGAGTAAAAGGCAATGTCAATGTATCGCAATTTTAATTCAAAAAGTAGATAAAGAAAACAACAACTGAAAATCAACAAAATTTTATTCAACACTTAACTAATACTCATAATATATTAATATTTACTATTAAATCTTATTTATAGTATTACTATCGTCCAATGAGTGTGTTTCAATTATTTTTTTGTAAAACAGGGCAGAGTCGCGTAAAGTTCTCTTCCGGGAAGGATCGTTGAAGTCCACATCGATTAAACCAAATTTCGACCTGTAAATTAAGAAAAAACTATTTTTATACCATTATCTTTACTCTTTATAAAATTATCATACTTATCCTGGTCTGGAAGAGATCGCTATCTGGCTATAAGGTAGCCTTTTGGTTATTTGTTTTAACATTTTATTTATTTTTTGTGTATTGTTGCCGTGGTATTAGTTATTTTAAAAAGAAGATTCCCACTAAAATCTAATAGATTTTCTATAATATAAGTTTTCTAGGATCACTGCGAACCTAACTTTAAGTTAAAATCATATATTTTTTACATTTTACACAAAATAACTTACTTGTAACCATCAGTCCATTCAAAGTTATCTAACAGAGTCCATGCTGTATATCTTGTTACATTCACACCGTCCTGTATTGCAAGCAACACCTGGAAACCGAAGTTTACTTAAAAATCGTTTGAATAACATTTTAAAGTAATATTAATATCAGGCAATAATAAAAGATCTGAAATTACTTAAAACTACGGCTCATCATCATCATCTTCATCATCAGCCCCACAGCCCTTATATACGTTCCCACTGCTGGGTATAAACACGGGCCACCTATAAGGCCATTTAAACTTTATGCTACATAAGGTAATAGACTACTGTGCCCCGCGGTTTTGCCCGCATTGCTACGCTCCTATTGGTCTTTGCCAGATGACATAATATAGCCTTCATCGATAAATTGACTATCTAACACTAAAAAAAATATTTCATTAAACCAGGAAATATAAAAAAGAACTACGGTTCTTAAGATTAGACCGTTCAACTAAACAAACAAACTCTTCACCTTTAAATATAAATATAGAATATAGATTATATTACCACACGCTATAAACTATATATTTTGTTAGTCACATGTGGAAAAACGCATAGACAGCGTTTCCTACAACCGCATTGATCGCGTTACGCAATGCGTTTTAACGTTGTTTGTAAGTATGTCCGTTTGTAGAAAAAATTATATACAAGTATGTGTATTAACAATTCAGTATTGTGCTTTAATATTTTGCTTTTCTTGTTTTGTCACATAAAATAATTTTTGGATTTGTGGTTATTTGTGAAAATGTTCAATCTTATAGGGGCTCCCAACATCAAAATGTAGCTTCACTTTGTTAATTATAAAAATCAAAATTGGATAGATTATATGAAATAATTATCTAAGTAAGTTTGTATGTAATATAACGTGTTTACAAATATAAAGTCATTTTATTAAAACTTACTTGCTCTAAATGGTCTTGATAATACTGTATTCTTTTAGAATCATTTAGATCTCTTTCACTTGTAGAATAACCGTTCTCAATGATCATGTATTCCAAGTCACCGTAGTTTTTCTTCAACCAGACTAGCAATTTGCGTAGACCTGGAGGGTTTACCTGAAATGTATTATTAGTTAGAAAGAAGATATGTGGAATTGTTTAATTTTGTAATACGTCAAATAATTTTATTAGATAATGTTTAATTATATCTATAGCTGCAAAAGTCACACGTTAAATTGTTTAATTGTATCTTTAGCTGCAAAAGTCACACGTTAAATTGTTTAATTGTATCTTAAGCTGCAAAAGTCACACGTTAAATTATCTTTAGCTGCAAAAGTGACAAGTGAAATTATTAAATTATATCTTAAGCTGCAAAAGTGACACGTCAAATTGTTTAATTATATTCTTAGTTGCAAAATTGATACGTAAAATTGTTTAATTATATCTTTAGCTGCAAGAGAGATACGTAAAATTGTTTAATTATGTCTTTAGCTGTAAAAGTGACACGTCAAATTGCTGAATTATTTAAAGAGTAATCTAGAAAGTGAAATCTTAATTGTTTATGTAGAAAATTTACTGTATTTATTAACACGGCAAATTGTTAAATTAAATCTTGAGTCGAAGAATAAAATGACAAATTATTGTATAATTATATCTTTAGCTGTAAAAGTGACAAGTCAAATTGTTTAAATATATCTTAAGCTGCAAAGGTCACACGTGAAATTGTTTATTCATAACTTAACCTAGAAAGTGACATCTAAATTTATTATCTAGAAAATTGACCCGTGTAAAATACTTTTACTATTAATTTTTTTCACTCACGAAAAACCAACTGTTAGCTGCTTGCGGCCAATCGGGATGAACATCAAGAAATACATCTATCTCCCCCGCACCGAACATCGGCCACAAGCCGGCCGTCTCACCAGGCTGCAGCGAGCGAGCCAACCTGCTCGTGTAGTGGTTCACTGCGTAGAAGTCGTGTGTGCCTGCGTGTGAGCGTGTTATTGTTTATTTTTAACAAAAACTATTTACAGGATGGATATTTGTAATTCCACGTGCGAGGAAAGTAAATACCCTTCATATTGTAGATAGAAATTTTTACTCTTTTGAAAAGATAGAAAACTGCAGTCTATGATTTTAGAACATTCGCATAACACACTCGAGAATCGAACCGACTAAAATCTATTAAAATTGCACCCTGTACTTTTACTGCATCAATTGTAGATGATAAGATTGAAACAACTTGACTAAATATATTCAAACAAAATTGACTAAATATATCTTACCTTTAACAAACTCTTTCTCTTCTTCCGTAAAAGCAGGTAACCTGGATCTAGGGTATCCCTCCCTCTTGCTCTTTTCCGCGATATATTTCTCAAAAGTTGGCGGCCAACCTCCCTTCTTCGTATAAATAGGGTGAGAATAAATCCCTGCCTGTAATATAATAAAACAAATCTAGTTTTACTTACCGTCTACATTCTTGTCTCTGTGTTGAAGATTATTTTAAAAATATCAACGCTATTTGTACACTCGTCATGCTTTTTTGTCATATATTACTGTTATGTTATATAACAAAAATCCTCGAGAAAAAGAATATAATATAAATATAATGGAATACAAATGTCATGCCCACGTTTCGTCAGTTGAAGATTATAATACGAATGCATGCGTAGAAACGCAGTATGCAAGCATTCACAAAAACTGCGTCTATGGAGCGGCAACGTCCCGTCTATCGCTCAACATACGTTCATCGTACGGTGCGGCAACGTTGCGTCTATCGCTTGATATGCGTTAGTCGTTCGTCATGTAAATAGTTATAAAAATACGTACTGCGTACTGCATTGTTAATTCAGCTTCTTCTATAAACTCCTCGGAATATGGCTCCATCCAAAATATTTGGTTTGTTAGGGATACTTTACCTTAAAGGACAAATTTAAATACCATTTTTATTATTTGCAGCTATGACTTAAGTGACAAGTAATAAAATCTATAAATATGCATCATCTTGAAAAGAATATCAATAATTATCAAATTTTATGCCAAGATGTAATTGTTTTTTTTTTACGTTGTTATGGGAAAATATTTTAAAAATATTAGAAAAATGTCTAAAAATGTGTACTCTTTGTTTTAAATATTAAAAAGGTATTGTTGGGGCAAACATACCTATGGTATATTCCACTTTGCGTATCAAATATCAATACGGGTTGATACTAACCAATTTATAACATCGAATATAAAAAAAAAACAGTTTCTTTACCATGATATTTCGGCTTAAACTCTTCATCATATACTCTCCACGCAGCAGCATGAGCCACTAAAATATTCTTTCCACACAAATAACTGCCAATACCAGGGCTAGATATACCAGGGGCGAATATACCCATGGTATAACCCACTTCACATATAACTATGGGTTCGTTGATTGTTATCCAGGTTTTGACTCGATCTCCAAAGAGAGTGTACACAATTCTTGCGTAGTCTTTGAACCAACCTACGATAAGGGGGTTCGTCCAGCCACCTGGAATAAAGGAATAATAAGTTTTTAATATGCATATAGGTTTATTTTCTTTTCTTTTTGTGATTATATTGTTTAATAATTATTTGGTGACTGAAAATATTATAAGAAAACGTTATACCTATCCAAGATTTATGATACGATATTACGGCCCTGAACTACGAGGTACTTAATTCGTTAATTAAAATGAATTTTCGTAAATTATTGAAATAGTAAAGTGAGTCAAAATCAAAATTTTATCTTATTTAATCTATCGCTTTTACGTTCTTCCTTCTAACTAAATTTAAGATTTTACGTTAATTAGCAAAACAATTATTCCAAAACAAAATATCGATGAGACGTTTTAAGGACTTTTCAATGATCTATCAACCGTATTAATTCCAGACAAATACCTAAATCCTGTAAGTTCTGTGGCAGATCCCAATGGTACAATGTGACGACAGGTTCGATTCCCTTCTCCAGTAATCCATCAATAAGATCGTTGTAGTACCTCGTGCCATCTTCACTTATAATATTGGTAAAACCATTTGGCAGCAATCGTGGCCAGGATATTGATAATCTGGAAAAAATAAACTGTAAGACAATGGACAGGGATGTCTTCCGGTGATATTGAGTAGTTTTGTAGAAGTGGTAATTTCAATAAATAAACTTGTACAGACGCACATTTGTAGTTTTATTTCGATAATGCATTCAGCCAATTCAGTAATCAGAAAAGCGTACCTATAACTAGATTTAAATAGTTACGTGCCTAGCTTCTTTCCAATTTCTGTAACGTAATTAAAGTAAGTAAAATTTGCCTCATTAAACAAAGGAAAGTTCTTTTAAGAAATATTCACTGCATTAGAACACATAAAACAATTTACTTTGTACTGTATAAATAAGTGGCTGTATAATCAATACGTTAAAATAAGCTCAACGATTCATACGTATACATAATTATAGTTGTTGATTAGGATGTAGAATGATGTTTGATTCTAATATTTGATCATCTCGTACCTAACAAAATTGACTTATCATATCATTTCTATCAGGACCACTTTCACCTCTGACCTCACGATAAAATATCGTGCCAATTGGGCCTCAAATATACTTGATTTCATACCCCCTACACAACACGACAAAATATCATACCGATAGAAATGCAATCCCAATTCGGCAGCCAGCTCTATATCCTCCCGCCACTTGTTATACGAATTGCACGCAACGTCACCACTCGAACCATCGGCTATCGCGTGTGGTTGTTCGTGGACGAATGTATCCCATATGCTGGGTGTTTTATCTGAATCGTAATCAATAAAAAAATAGATCTTCATTTCAGACACAATATCAATATTTATATAATTACTATTACAATATCGCAAATGTTTAAGACAATTAACAAATTCAATTCAAAAGAGAAAATAAATTACACACAATCCTTAAATAACACACATTTAAGGATTGACTGCTTCATATACCGGGTGTAATCGTTAAGTGTGCACAGGCGATTATTTCGTAACTATTACTGTCAGATATCAAAAAACTTTAAACTGATATTGAAAGTACTATACCTAATGAGTAAAATGACAATAATAACTTTTTAAAAATAAAACGAGAAATATCCAAAAATGTTACATGAAACGCTCCCATACATAATAAATGGTAATGGAAACGTTTTGAAAATATTTACGAACAAGAATCACAATATTTTTTTTTTGCTTTGTAAGAATACTTCGGTTATCAAGACAAATCTATCGATATCTTTTATCATGTAAATCCATTCAACGGTTAAGATAAATGATGATAAATAATATTATAAATAATTATTACGTCCATACATAATATTACAAACTTATCTACATACACGTGCAAATAATAATACAACTCAATAACTAGCAATAACTCATTCTGAAACATATTTTTGTATGATTTAATTTACATTCCCTCAAAACTTAGGTAATGAATGAAAGAAAGAAAGAAATAGGTACGTTTATTATCATAGTTTATTATGGACACATACATTTAAAAATAGATACAATATAGTTTTAATAAGTAAATACGGCACTTAAACATTTATGTTTAAATTTAACAACACCTTTATCAGTTACGTATTGTAACTTACCTGAGTTAATTCAGGATAAAATAGCCTTCATTAGGTACTTGGTAAAGATACAATAAAAATAGTATAGGCTAAAGGAATTAAAATAGATTGAGTTGCTCGGATTAAATATTAACAGGCAAATGATCATTCTTTTTTATAATATTAAGTACATACCTATAGATCGATATATTTTATACGACCTATTTCATAGACACTGCCTAGTCCTTCACAACGAAAATGTGAATGATTTATGAAGGCGAAAATAAAGAATTTTATTATTATTGCATATTGTATTTACCGCTAACATTCCAAGCGCCTTCAACTTGATATGCCGCGGTAGCCGCGCCGAATTTAAAACCATCAGGAAATCGCCGCTCCGCTCCCGCCAACACAACTAGCACACTGAAATATAGAAACATGATTAACTCGATTAATTCATGGAAATACTTGAAACTAATAAACAAAAAACTTATTTTTATTGAAATATAATCAAGGACTCTTTTTATCGTTATAGGTAACTGTTTTATTATTTTGTTATTCTACATGCCGGTATTTTCTATAATTAACGTTTAATTTAAAAATTAAACGATTTTGATGACGCATTTCTTACATGTAGCTAATTTAAAATTATTAAAATACGCATCACATTCTTCTTTTACTTATTTTATTTATTTAACGTATTTTTTATTTTGTTGAAATTCGAAAAATACTCTTACAACGTCAACACGTGCCTGATGCGCTAATATCAGGAACTACTGGTCCGATTTGAAAAATTATTTCGGTGTTAGATAGCCCATTTATCGAGGAAGGCTATAGGCTATATAATATTATTATGATTACGCTAAGACCAATAGGAGCGGAGCCACGCGGGTGAAACCGCGAAGCGCAGCTAGTCAATAATATAATTAATTAAAAGAATCTTCCATTTAGCAGATGACAACACCTTACAATCCTCCACTATAAAGATTACTTGAATTAAATAAATATAATATCTTTATTATTCAGCGTCTTTTTAAGAAAATACAACATTTAAGTATACCACAGATTACTAAATATGTAGTTATGATTATAATTAGATCTCCACAAATACATAATATAAAGATTGAATTAGAGATTACTTTGAGATTTCGCACACAAGAAAAATAAAAACAATAAGACAAATCTACTGCATAATAAAGCATTATATTATGGGGATAACAATTAGTCAGTTTTCTACCTAATCAGTATCTAAATATAGCAGAATCAAAGACAATTTGATAAAAATAAATAATTTATTATTTAATCACTGGATAAGAGTTTTGTTACCTCAGTAATTTAAGTAAATAATTTGTGAACAATGAATATAAAGATACCGTGAAAGCCTATTTAGTGGGTAGTTAACGAATGCATTTAGCCCCGCGGTTTTACCCGCATTGCTCCGCTCCTATTGGTTTTTGCGTGATGATCAAGGTGATGATATATAGCTATAGGTAGTCTTCCTCGTTAAATGGACTATCTAACAGTGAAATAATTATCAAATCAAACCCGTTCCTGAGATTAGCGCCTTCAAGCAAGCAAGCAAACAAACTCTTCAGCTTTATAATGTTAGTATAGATTATAATCACGTCTTCTCAATTCAAATCACAAGGGAGAGAATTTTGTTTTTTTTTGTGTCTGAAGATAGAATGCTAGACAATAACATAAAGGCTACATTTTATCTCGGTAAAACATTTAATTCCTTGGAATTTTACTTTACCTACCACGCCCGCGCCCACGCGAGTGAAGCTGCGAGCAAAGCTTGTTATAGATATCATATGGTCCAAAATCCAATAGTTAGGTATGCTCGGTAGTTGTTACAATTTATAATTAAATTTTATTATCATTTCATTTAATTAACAATATAAATTATTATAACATAGGTATTATAAAGGCGATATTTAGTGCCAAGACGAATAGGTAGTTGTGGTATATCAATACTCGATAGATTATTTATTACGAAAATAACTCCTTTTGTGACGAGATCGATAGTTAATAAATAATACTTATATTGTATACGTAGTATATTATTATTAGTCTGTGCTTATATCTACTTACACACTATTCGCCTTGAAATTATTGTAAAGGATCAAGGTCGATGCACATTTTTCTTATGATAATCCATCGAAATGTTTTAGGTTGGTTATGTTATGTTTATTAAGTGTGTTTAATAAGTAGATAGGTTTCATATAAGTACATATAGCCAAAAAAAATGCTGAATCTCATTAAATTATTGTATTGTCACGGATCCTTGATAAGTGTACAAAGTTTGAATTAAATGTATAAGGGTAGGTACGTTTAAAGTTGGTTAAAATCGAGTCTAAAGGAGTCGCTTACATACAAACATACAGGTGAAACTAATGGAAGCTATTATGTTAAAAGTATATAAGTACCTACGTACTTCTACGATAAGTAAGCATGAAAATTTTATGTAGGTATAGTCTACATTAGTATATGGCTGAATGGCTCCCTATCCGCTTCCGTCGGTACGCTCACATGTTGCATTTATTGTACGGTGTTTTATTTGATCCTAAGACTCCCTCCTATCTTAAAAAAATTTTTAAATATCTGAACGAACATAGTGTCACTCTCCGTTCCTCTAATCTTCTAACATTAAGCATTCCTCCTCACCAGTCTAACTTCTTCCACTCCTCCTTTACTATCACTGCCAGTTACCCGAAGAGATAAGACGTGCTGAATCGATTTTCATTTTCAAAAATAAAGTTAAACGTTTAAAACACATTATTTAACACTGTCTCAAGCTCGCTGTTAGTTTTGCAACTTACGTGCTCATATGTATACGTATGTTTGTACATAGTATTTATGTGTGTATTTATTATATGTATGTATATATTATTATGTAGGTATTTATTTTATTTATCCTCGATATCTGTATACATATATGTATTTATTAGTATATATAAGACATGAGTGTTTATTAATATGTATAAGCCATGAGGAATGTTTATATTTGTAGTAGGTACATATTATTATAATATTTTTTTTTACTTTTTAATTTATTATGCACCACTGTCCACCATACTCAGCATTTGTCCTAGTCGTTTGGGTTGCCTGGCAGAGATCGCTGTCAGCGATAAGGCCGCCCTCTGTACATTGTTAAATAAGTATTTTGTGTTTTAAATTGTCCTATATGGTGTACAATAAAGAATTTTTCATTCATTCATTCATTCATTCAACTAATAATAATAAATAATAATTAAATAAAATATATTAGTACCTATGTTATATTATTTAATCAAGTGTGATTGAGTTACATTTGTTCAATGTATGAATGTTTAATTTTAAAATTCTATTGTTACAATTTTGCCTCTTACAAATTTGAAATTACCTAAGGAAATTATATTTTCAAGTTTTATAATTTTAACATTATTGCCATGCCATACGGATCTAAAGATACCTATATGAAAACTTACCATAACACAACAATCTTTAGGTAGAATATTTTACTAACTAATAGGTTTAGCTAACTTAATCATTGTTTATCTACACTTATCAAGACAACGTCAAAATTTCATGTAAATAACGAAAAGCGGTTCGCCTTCTGTCTTGCCGTTCTCTCAAAAAATGTAGGTATATCACGTGTGAACTCATTAAAAACATAGGGTTCTGTATAAAAATATTAAAAGAGGATAGGTATATAATTTTTTCGGGGGTATATTTTAATTTGGAACTACTAATACAATAAATAAGTCATACAAATGGGTCACGGGAGTCAATATTTTTTTTTTGAGTAAATTAATTTAATAAATTAGGTAATTTGGAACAGTTTTTGAAACTGGTGTTTAGGTACTACTTTTTCATTTGTTCGTATAATTATTAAATGTTATTATCTATGAAATTGAATATGGTTTGATGCATCGATTAAGATATATATTTATTTTATTAGATATAAATTATCGAAGGAATTTTGCTTCGTCGCACGTGTCCACTTAAAAAATTTGACTTGGTAGGTAGGTACTCAAGATAGAAAGGATGTAAAAATCACAAAGAAGTAGGTAAGTAGATAGTTTCTAAGTAGTCGATAATATAATTATTAATAGGTCTAGTAAAAATAAAACTAATCGTTTGTTAGAAAATGTAAAAAAGTTATATTATTTTTCTAGAAGTGCAAAACTAACTTAACACGTTCACTGCGGCACCTAAAATGCCAAACTTACCGTTGTTG
>CAJQZM010032146.1:0-38336 GCA_907164665.1 Colias nastes | reverse complement strand
TTTTGGTGTTACAATCAGTAGGCAAATTGCAATAATGAAAGTACTAATAATTATTATTTAACTAGCTCAATCAATATTTTTATAATCCCATTAAAAACAACACCCTGTATAAAGTAGGGTGACTTCAAAGTTATTCTTTATGGCTCTAAAGAGCTTTATCGAAGAGCATTAAAAACCGCCGGTAGCGACTATATAAAATGTTATTTGTCGGCCTTTCTTATTTTACGTTAAGAATGTTTTAATCCTGTCTAGTAATCTGATAGCTGATGGCTTTAGATAGAAGCAACGTATATAGGTTTCTGTGCCTTTCGTCTTTGTTTTGATAATACAGGGTGATCCTTGTTCAATGCGGTTTATTGTAAAGTAAAGGTGAAGGGAAATATTTGGGGGTTTGTACTGTAGGAATATTTGAGGCCACCCGTCGTTTGAAATACTTGAACGTCATGTTTCGAGCTCGATTTTGTTGAGGGGAATTCCTGGTTGCGAATTCGGGTTGTTTTCGAAACGATTAACTTTTCAAATATTATATAAATATAATGCAAATACAAAATTTGCATTTAATATAAATATCCTTATAATTTAGCAGCTTTTGTAGTTTTTCGTACTATAAACACTTCAAACCAAATTAAAAAACATCGCTATAGTAGTATTATCTATTAAATTATTCGCACTTGGTAATCTATATCTCGTTACTCGTATTGTTGTAATAGTTTATAATTATTAGTGCAATAGGTACTCCTGTATCCTTACTGTCTTATTTTTGCACTCATCTTTTGTTATCTGTTTTCAGAACTTACAGCCAGAATTGGCGCCAAAGCAAAAACACCTCTACAAGACGCAGCAAAACTAGGACATTACCTGTAACAAAAAAGGGAACATTATCATGCGAATAAAGATTAAAATCCCATATAAGATATACGTCCACGCATAAATCCATCATGGAGTCATAAAAACTGACGCATGGAGTTCAACTCAACGAATAAAAGGTTTTTGTTATAACCGTTTTTACAATTACACCCCTATCCTATTACTGGTATCTTTAAATCTTTGTTTATTAACTTATTGTTATGGTTATTGTTGGTTTAAAATGGGTTGACCTTATTTTTTATTTGTACCTGTATTAATTTTATAGCGACTAACGCGTGTTGGCATATTGTCTGGTTATTCTTTGAATGCTTTTAACATAGGTTTGCCGTTATTTTTAAGAAGTTTTGGTTATTTATCCAATGCATTATATCGATAAGAAGTTAAGTTTTAGTTTTAGTGTAATGTAATAGTTTTAGTGTAATAGGTATAGATAAGTTTTCTACCGAATAAATTGGTCCAGTTTTAACAGGACAAGACTGAATGATCAATAAGTTTAAGATATTTAATAAAAAGGCCATTAAGATAAACTATTTCCAAGCAATTTTTTTGCTAAAGCTTATGAATGTTTCAGGCTGCAGTTCCAGTCATCCAGATACCCATAAAAGCAAGTTTCAAGAGAGAAGCAGTTTAAAAGAATAATGACCTGTTGTAGAGCGAAATTAATATAATTTTTTAACACCTCGTCCTCACAATTTTTGTAGAGTAAATTCATTTTTAACTGTTTTAAAAATAAATGTCATAATTATCCTTGTCCACATAAACCACAAACATCAACCACTTCATTTCAACAACTTATTCATCAGCTTATTAAGCCTCAAAGGCAAATAGGATTGTAAAAAATTAAACGAAATTTCAATATGATACAGATACTATTGTTATCATATTGTGACGGCCGGATACAGCATTGTGTGTATATTCAATATTTAATAGACCCTTGTGTGTTTATGCCCCGCATCCACCCTTTTTTAACCTTTTTCATAATCTATTATTAGATTAGGTATGTGTATGTTTCTGCATATGGGTTGTTAGTTTTAGAATTTTAGTTAGAGATATTTAGTGAAAATCATAAGTAGGTATAGGAGATAATTATATTATTTCTGTAAAATTAAATTTAATAATAAATATTGTTGTAAACATTAAGCTCTCCATGTGATTTGAGCTTTTTGTTAAATTTGACTTTCCCTATGAAATAAGCTTTTTGATGAAATGTCCTTTCTCATGTCTTAATCTATCTCTGTACCAAATTTCGTCCTGGTTGTTTAGTCGTGCTGAAAAGACAGACAGACAGACATAATTACTTTTGCATTTATAATATTAGAAGATATGAGACAAAGAATTAACGATAGTATTAAAACATCAAGATTACAAACGAATCATATTTTTTGGTAAAACAAAAATTTATTCTAAGAAGACGCTTAGTTTTAATTTATCTTGCGGTAAAGTAAATTGATTTAAAATGAATCTAAGTGTGAATTAATAATCTGCAGATCGAATTGAGTTTATAGATTGTTCAAAACTAAGAAAACTTGGATGGGTAATTCGATTCGATCTTAGGATTTAATTTTCCTCGCTTCATATTATTTGTACTCAGATTTATTATAATATATTTATTATTTATTATAATTATTATTAATTATATAAAACAGACATTAATGCAATGCATCCTACAAATTATATGTTATAAACAATATATTTAATACAATGTATAAAAACATTAATTGTTTTTTTTTTATCCTGAATTCAATTATTTTGTAATTAACTACATACCTACCTACATCATCTCAAAGAATTGATTAGAGCTAATGATCTAAAAACACTAAATAATATTTATCAGAGCTTTAAAAATCCTTTGATTGCTGCGTATTTAAAAAGTTTAAAGAAAAAACTGCTCATGTATTACATTACATTTCTCAAAAATAATAAACATTACAGTGAGAGGATATAGCAATATCTCAAAGCAAATTATCTCACTATATTTACATCATAAAGCCCCGTTTTTTAAGCGATTTTCGATAATTTTATTGAGTACAATCTCGATAATTCACAGTAAACCGACAAATTAAGTGTTCCGAAGATACGTAATTATAACCCTTCGTACACTTTTAAATTGCCTTATCTTCTATCGCTTAGGCTGTTGATACACGATATAATAATAATATGAAAAAAATATTTTTCACTGTAACCGTAGCATGGTAAGTAGAGATCTTTAGTTTTTTGACAAGCAACCATAATTTACAATATAGGTAGATTATTTTCCACTCAATAAAGTTTGTACAATTTACTATATGTAGGTATTATTATGATAATATGATCATCTAATTTAATTATTGATATTCTAGACTTTCAAAACTTACCCTGTATAAAACTATTACTTATAATCCTTGCCTTACGATATTCAAGTTTTAACTTCTTTAAAATTATTAAATAATATATTCTAAGCCCGATTACATGTCGAAAAATGTAATACAAAAATCATCATGTTTATAAATTGCCTTAATCGCCTTAAGATATTGTCAGGTTACAAATCGGGGTTAAGAATTCAGTGCGAGATCGGATAAAGGAGGGTGTGGTTTTTTAACATTAACATAATAAATTCGAATGTAAGTGTTATTTGATGTATAATTTATGAAAATAAAACGGTGTTATTGGCAGTTGGAGCACTTGTATCCAATTTCTTTGATTGTGGTATATTTTATAAATTTGTTTTAAATATTAAGGCGAAGCCCTCTTATTTCGTGTTACAATCAAATGAATGAATGAATCAAATGAATCAAAAATATAACAATATTTATAGTTTTGCTTCATACCTATGATTTATTTGGTTATAAAGTTATTAGGTATCAATGTAGGTATATTGTATGTACTAAATTCACAATGTACACGTTGTAAGAAAATAAATCTTTATGTATACCTATACCGTTTCATTTCATTTACTTATAATATATTAAAAGAGTTTAAACCTAAATATTATTACTTGAATTAACAAATGCAATTAACCACACAAGCAACAAAGAAAACAAAACCAAAACTGTTTCCAATTCTACCCATTTACTATCAATTTTATTTACCCTTAAATCGCGTAAAAAATAACTCCAATAGCTTAACCAGATTCGCTTCAGGAATCCGGTAAATACCGGATCTTTTTCAAATCCAGGTTCCTACGGAAATCTATAACATTGGGCTTAAGTCTACCATTTCAGTATTCATAGTACACAGAGATTACAAGCTCTACAAGTTCAAATTTGCATATTAAATGAAAATGGATTTTCAATTTGCATACGTCCAATCCATCGTTGTGTTCAGTGTTTGAGTGGATCATGTTGGTAATGTATGTAATATCTTGTTTGGTTTCTGGATTTGTTTGTTCTGTGGTAATTCAGGTGCGTTTTAAGGTTTAATGGGAAGTGCATGAAATGATGACAGCCAAATATTCGTGGAGTAAAAGTATAAATTTAAACACTATTGTTTGTTCTTATAAATAGCAGGTAAATAAAGAACACTGGATTTATTCAACGTGATTAAATTTCCATAAATACAGCTACAATACCGCGGGTTCTTAGGTTGGTTACAAAAATAAAACTCATATTCCATTTTATTTTATTAATTTATTTATTGAACATACAAATAACAAATTAGTTTGAAATTTGAATATTCGCAACGTAATGCAATTTCCGATGTTATTATTCAATATAATATCTACTAGAAATCGAACTCATACTTTATGATAGGGTCAAATATGTAACCTCAAAAAATCTAATCACCTACAATTTATTACGTAATGTAATACTTGATAAGAATAACAAACCAAGCCACTTGGCCTTATATGTCTATTGTCTAGTGAACAAAAATACGCTAACCTAATTTTCAGAGTACTCTTCAATCGGATAGAGATTTGGCAATTTACTGTGAACCACTATTGTGTTTTAGGGTTCCTTTTAATGATGAAAAAGAACCCTTATAGTTTGTTGTGTATGTTTTCCACATAATTTGCACTTATGTGCTATGTATTTTCTAATGTTTTTCTCAGGTTCAGGATACAGTGAATACAAAAAAAAAATACTTTCACAATTTTTTATTTCATTTAAGTTACTAATAAATAAATAAATAAATATTTCAGGACAATTTTCACACACGGCTCGATCTGATCCATATATAATCCATACTTATCTATAATATAAAAATGAATCCCAAAATGTGTTGGTAAGCGCATAACTTGAGAACGGCTGAACCGATTTCGTTAATTCTTTTTTTATTATATTCCTTGAAGTACGAGGATGGTTCTTACGTAGAGAAAATGTAAATATGTACCACGGGCGAAGCCGGGGCGGACTGCTAGTTATTAATATTATAAATGCGAAAGTAACTTTGTCTGTCTGTCTGTTACTCAATCACGCCTAAACTACTGAACCAATTTTCATGAAATTTGGTATGGAGATATTTTGATACCCGAGAAAGGACATAGGCTACTTTTTATCCCGGGAAAATGACGCAATCCCGGAAATCCCACGGGAACGGGAACTATGCGGGTTTTTCTATGACTGCGCGGGCGAAGCCGCGGGCGGAAACCTAGTTTAAAATAAATACTTATATCGATAATATTACTAGACTTCTTGTCAACTTTATTGAATCTTAAAGAGGCATGTGAGTGATAACGACAACACTTTCAATAGTAATTGCCAGCTTAATATAGTAGCTACTTTTATGAATAAGATCGTAAATTTGTTTATGTATAGCTATAAAAAATACTTCATATAATAACTGAGGCATGAATATAACATGTAATTGTGAGTACATTGAGTTATTTTGAATATCTAGTTTCATTCCATAGTTTTACTCGTACAGTACGCAGATAACAATAAAATCATATGTACTGATGTAGACTTAAATCTATCTTTAAGCCAAATTTCATCAATATCCCATAAGCAGTATTCATATTTAGAGTAACAAACATTTAACAATTCATCATTCTTGCTTTTGATGTTTTAATTGATGTGATTGATGTTTCCGAATTAATTGTAATCACTAGGTACATAGCATAAAACTAAGTCGCTTTTTCTATCCCTATGTCCCTATGTATGCTTAAATTTTCAAAACTACGCAACGAATTTTGATGCAGTTTTTTTTAATAGATCCTAGCATATTCAAGAGGAAGATTTTAGTATATAATTTATAAGGTTTTGAACAAAGCAGGCTTGGCCTCGAGCGGAAAGCTAGTAAATAAATATAATCAGCAAAACGCCCTAAGGTATAAATTCAAACATTTCCACCACAAAAAAAAAAAAAAAAAAAAAACTAGGAGCATAATATAAACGGCTCATCTCTACTATAAGCTTGTTTAACATTAAGTCTGACGACTGAAATAACTAGAACTAACGAGCTTCCGCTAAAATGAGGTCAAATATCCTATACCCTATGGAGACTTGTTAATGCTATTAATACTTTAATCAGGACTTCCAGGATGATGAACGTAATTAATGGTAAGCAAATATTGATAGGAAATTTTAAGTCTATACTTAATATTATAAAGCTGAAGAGTTTGTTTGTTTGCACGCGCTAATCTCAGGAACTACTGGTCCGATTTGAAAAATTCGGTGTTAGATAGCTCATTTATCAAGGAAGGCTAGAGGCTACATATTATGATCACGACAAGACCAGCAGGAGCGGAGCCACGCGGTTGAAACCGCGGAGCGCAACCAGTGTCAAATGAAGTGTGTATGGTCGCCTCTAATAATATTTGTATTCCTTGACTTTTAATATTATATTTCATTCGGTTGTAGGTGCACACTAAACTACGAAACACTAAGAGCATTTTAAGGGGGTGGTTGATTGAAATTTGTATATAGTTCTCTATCCACTTATATATTCATAAAGCAAAAGCAAAGAGAATAAATTAAAAGATGTTATTCCAGATGTTATTTCTTAGTCGAACAGCTTTCAGTTTCTACTTTCATTACAACTACACCGTCATTATATTTAGCCAAACAGTTTCACAAACCAAAATAATCTTCCTAAACATGGCCTTATCATATAACTTAACATTATCAAAACAATCGATCACAATAAACTAAGCGCTTGATAATAAGACGGAGATACGCAGATACAAGTAATGACTACACGATGTTGAAACCTATGATGAATTAATGACCGAACTACGACGCTAATTCACCAAAACACTACACAACCAACTACACTTTCTTAAATACCAACACGGGAAAAACACCGTAAAATACAACACTATAAGGGCTAAGTTACAGTGATGGTGTTATGCTCATAATGTTTAGGACAATAGACTGTAGGCGTTCGCAGGGTCACGACTGATCGGATGGATTTTGAAACTAAGATGTTGCACTTCTTAATGTTTTCGTAATGTAATTTGCGTGGGAAATGTATTTAGCACGTCGTAAATATTGCTTTAGTAAATCTCGTTAGGTTTTCATCGATAGCACAGTCGATAGTTTCGACATTAATGATAGTTTGAAGGGAAGTAGGTGCTGAATCGGTAAGGAGTTTAGATTGTTATTCGTTTAAAAGTCTCTCCACTGAAACAAGAGATGTAGGCTAAATATATAACTAACCTTGATTGTCAAACGCTGCAAAATGGAAAATAAAATGCAAATGTAAGCTTTATAATAGGTATTATACGTACTTACGTACGTAAACTTACGTCGTAACCCACCCGAACGAATGTTTCTCTAAACCTTAAAAAATTTACAACAAATTTTAGCCATAGTCGGTGCAGATAAAGAGAAAAAAAAAACGCTTGCTCATTTCAAAATTGTTTTAAATAATAATTTCAATTCATTAACCCTTTACAACCGGTCTGATAAGATCGTGAGTCTTGACTTTAAAAAAATCTGGACCAAAATCAAATCAACTTTTGCGAACGCAACCTGAGCCGATCGTTAGTGAGTCTATCTGAGAACGCGCGAAAAGCTGGTTTATTATTGTAGACACAAGTCATAACTTGTCAGTAGCCTAGAGGCCGCAGGAAGGATGGCTGCGTTCTTCGACAACGATTCCCGCTCGCGTAAGTACCTAATATTTACGTAATTTAAACAGATATTTAAACAACTTTCTATGTGTATCGTATGTTTATGAGTTGCTTTAAAGTATATCAAGTGTTTTTTGTACTTTACATCGATAGTTTTATTAGAATCTTCTTCGAAATTTAAACACTCACGGTCGTGTGATACCGGTCGTAGTACGTACAATTAATTTGTTTTGTTGTGGTGCATTTTTAAGTTGGTTTTGAGTATTATGCTTCCTAAATATGGTTTTATTTTTTATTTTAGGGCTTAAGCTTACTGATGACATGATAGCAGACCTATTAAATGATGGAAATAATTCAGAGCTAGAAGATTTTGACGAAGACGACCTGGAATTTTTCGATCAAGATGTCTTATTTAGGCAAACTAATGATGAAAATCACTTTGAAGGGGAGCAGGTCGATGAAGTTGTCCCTGAGAGTTCCTTTATGGCTCCTTCGACGTCATCTACTCCAGTAGTGCCACAACTTTCTCCGTTGATTGAGATACAAATCCCGCCGACACCAAGAAACACTGTTCGGGCATCTAGAAGATCACGCCAAGGCAATTCAACTTCTGCTACACATGATAGATCCAGCTTATCAGAAGTTGTTCTGGAAGCTGTTCGAGGAAGAGTTTCAGCATCAGCACCCAGGGCAACGAGAAAGAGAGTATGGAAGCAAACTACATTCGCAGAGAAAGCGCACGACTATCCTGCTCTGCAAATAAAGCCGGCAAGGCGTCCAATTGATTATTTTAACGACTATTTTGACACTGAGTTTCTAGAAGAGGCATCGCGTTGCACAAACGTATATTTCCTACGCACTACAGGCCGTGAACTCAAATGTACAAGTGCAGAGATCGCTTAATTATTTGCAGCACATATCATCATGGGCTGCATTTCCTTTCCTCGACTGCCGATGTATTGGAGAGCTGGTACTAAGTTAGAGCTGGTATCTCGTCTTATGTCACGAGACAGGTTCCTTGTCCTTCGTAATGCACTCCATTTTATTGATTCTGATACTCCGGCTGCAAAAGATACAGGTAATCCGCTATGGAAGGTACAACGTTGAAAGTTCTCATACACTTCTTGGATCTTGCGCTGGTCAACTCTTGGAGGCTTTACCGAAACGATTGTTTAGCCAATAAGTTACCTAGAAAAGAATCACTGGCTCTGCTTGATTTTCGTTTGAATGTTGCTGATAGCTTATCCTGCATACCAGATCGTCTTCGTAGAGAAGAAAATGAGGATGATTTACCATCAGTTCCTCGTCGACATTATAAAATATTCAGACCAGCTAATGCTCCATCAGAAGCAGAGGTATGACGGATATCAACACTATCCTGTCTTTGATGACATTAAAGCACCCAGATGCTGTCGAATGGAAGGTTGTGGAAGTCGCTCTAAAATTAAATGTGCCAAATGTGATGGGTATTTATGTTTGTCTCGTGACAAAAATTATTTTATGTCCTATCATGTTAAAAATATGTAGTCTTTATCTTTATTAGTATCTACTAAGGCTGATTATTGTTATAAATCCTATTGTACTTGACATTACAATTTACAATTACATACTTTGATCTCTTGGAAGTTGGAAGTTAATATTTACCATTAAGTTTGATTTTATCGTTATTGAGTCTTGAAGACTGATTAAAAATTATAAAAGAATGTTGAATTTGTGTTTTTTTATTAAAATAAATATATTAAAATATGAAATTTTCTTTTATTAATCTATAAATAAATGTAAATATATCGATGAGAACAAACACTCACGATCATGCGACTTACAAATTATTCCTGAGACTCACGATCGTGAGGGTCTGATTGCTGGAGACCAGCATGAACAGGATTTTTTTAAATATTTTTCTTGCATTATAAGGACCATAAGGAAAGGACAGAATAAGATTTTAACTGGTTTTGACAAAATTTTTGCTCCCGGTTGTAAAGGGTTAATGTAAGATTAAGCTTAAAATATTTTTACCATATTATTGTTGACGTTTTCTCAGATTTTCCTGAAATATAACGAGGGTTCATGTGCGGTTTATTATTAAATTTAAGCAGAAAAGCTTTTAAATAAAGTGCTCCTGAGGTTAATGAGTTGAACATTAAATAACGTAATAACGTTGAGGATGTATTTTCTTTTATAATGGTAAACAAGATGACATAATGAAATACAAAAGTGTGTTTTTTTTCGTTCCCTTATATATTTTATTATATAAATTATTCTTCATTACGTAATTTTAATATTGAACAATGTTTTTGTGTTGTAAAATTAAATCCTCGTACTTGGTTGGTAGTTTTACTATGTAATTTAAAAATAATGTGTTTGTATGTTGTAATATAAATCTATAGGTATTCTGCAACACAGCTCAACTAAGATTTTTGACTAATATTTTGTTTTCAATTGCTCAAAGTATTCTTTGTCGAATTTCACTCCATTATCTCATTTTAATCTGAACTCTGAACTAATCTCTCAATACGAAAAATAGATTCTAATAAAAATATCAAAGGAATCGAAATTATCTCTCAATTCGAAAATAAATAAAACTATCAAAAACTCCTATCGATTTTTTCTAAATATAGCACATAAGAAGACCCATTGCATTTGTACTTTATTTAATTTCTGTAGTCGGCAAGATAAGCCATAATTTACTCTTTTATCACAATGGGTCGCAGGTAACCTTTGAAATTCCTACGTGAGTTGAATCTTACGACCATCGTCCTTCAAATTTTATTTTATCTGACCTGTTACTGGGCGCTCTAAAACATTTATTTATTTAAGAACTATTTTAGACAGAAAACTCTTTACAGACTGCAACTTTAATTTCATTATATGCAGTTTTGAAGAAAATTAGGAAAGTTATGCGGATAATTATCATACTTTAAGAAGTTTTACACCCATTCTTTTTAAAGGTGTCAAGATAATGTCTGTCTGATAAGTTAGTAAGTACTTTATACACACTTCTTAACAATACAAGAAAATATTATAACTCCTGTAATCACTACGTCACTACATTGTATAAAACAAAATCGCTTCCTATTGTTTGTCTGTCTGTGCAGACATTTCAAACTACGCAACATATTTTGATGCAGTTGTCTCTTTTAAAATTTAATTACATATATAATTTGTTAAGTTTCAAATAAAACGGACGAAGCAGCGGGCTAGCTAGCATTATAATAATTAACAATTGACGTATTCATATATTATATCTAGCATATGCTGATCGAGTGTCTACAATAGCATGTAGGTACATGGATAGGCCGCATGCATAACGCATGAGATCGTGCTAGGAAGCGGATGCATGCATATGCGCTTTCTAGATGCTTCCTATATCCGATTATATAGTTATATTGATATTCAACGGCGTGGTTTATTACAATATTGTGTTTGTAAGTTGGATGTGATTGATGTTTTAATTGAATTATATTGAACGAGAGAATCGTTTATTTATTTACTGATTTTAAACGTAGTTCATATTAAGGTAGTTTATATAACTAGCCCAACGGTAGTTTTACTTGATGTAGTTATAAAAAATATTATATCTCAATAAATGAATGAAAGTATTTTACGTTCTTACTCTTTAATATTTTAAATATTCTACCTTCTTTTCGTGTAAGTTTGGGAATGGAAATTATGCAAAATAAAAGGGAATAATTTTTCGCGGTAACTACATAATAAAAAGTAAAATCCAACCATTTGATAACTTATTCACAGGCAGCTAAAAGCGTTCAAGTGTTATCTCAAATGGTTCGCCTGGGGGCATACAATACCATCAATTTTCCAAAGCGGTGAAACCTTAACGTGCTTTTACGGGCTTTAGTGGAAATGCAAATTATACCATTACTGTATTTAGCTACTAGCTTATTATGTTGGCTATACTAGACGCGTAGTTTTTGATCTGAGTATTTATATAAATGATAATGTGAAATATATGAAAAGATTATATTTAGCAAAATTATTATAATATGGTGAAGATAATTTATTTGTATCTTTGTTGGACAGTTTAAATTATAACAGGAATTTTTCTGAGTTCTGTTTCTCAAATTGATACTGATGTATGGGAAGCCTTATAATATATATTTAATATTATTATTTTTTTTTTTATATCAGTAAAGATCTTTTCCTTGGTTGAACTAAACTTAGGATCCACATATCATTTCCAAAAAGTTTTAGACATGTTTTCTGTACAAAATATACTTAAAGATATTTTTAAATACCTAGAAATATTCTATAGAAAACAACAAACCTTTTTTGTTGGACATTCGAGCGTGCACATCACAATATACCTTGAAAATGCGAACAATTCTGCCGCTCTACCATTAATAAAAACAATAAAATTGCTTCAGACGTCGGCTGGCATTCGAAAAATCCTTTGTGGTTAATGGACGTATGCCATGCGGGTTCCTATAAGCGGAATCTGGGTATGCTGCCAAATTCATAAAATTATTAAGTAAAATAGTATATTTTACGCAAAATAGGTAAACTAGCTTTCCGCCCGCTAAATTTCATTGTAATCGGTTCAGTAGTACTTGCGTGAAAGAGTAACAAACATACACATACCCATCCATCCTCACAAACTTTCGCATTTATAATAGTAGGAGCATTAGTAGGATAGGATAGGATAGGATGGGCAACTTGAAGTTGTAATTTTTATGAATAACTAGAGTAAAATAAAATATGTAGAGCATTCTTATTTATGTAAAAACAGCTACGAGTATTCTATACATAGAAAGGATGACATGAATGCAAAAATAAAGATTGATGATGGCTTCGCGCTAATGCCTCCAGAGATTCAGTACCTTATAGTTACTTACCATTTCAGTGATTACAATAATTACTGAATTATTTAATATAAAATGCTGTTATATTGAATTTAAATGAGCATTTTCAGAGTTTTTTGCCGGCTCTTCTCTGTAGAAACTGCTTTCCAAACCGATGAAAAATTATTATTTTTCTACAGAAAAATAATTAAGTCATATACATTTGATTCAAAAGCGCTTTAAAACGAAGTCTTGTTGTACTAATAAATGTTTGAGTTTAAGCTGTTACTTAACTAAACAACAAGTACTAAACAACAGCTTATGAAACACTAGCGACCCGCCCCGGCTTCGCAAGGGTGCAATGCTGATACTAAATACACTACAGAAAAACTGTGAACGTTGTACATATTATATAAAAACATAGCGGCCCGCTCCGGCTTCGCACGGGTATAAAATATATAGCCGGGCGGTCGGCCGGTACCGCCGCAAACGCTACGTCCCGCAATTTTTAAATCTGTAATATCTTCGAAAATATTCACTTAAATCATACGGTGTAAAGGGCCATATAGATCTATATTAAATGAACAATGTATTCAAGGTATTTAATTGGTTAAGGATTAATGCTGTATTGGTTAAAATCGCTTCGAAAATTAGCCACTATTTGTCGTAAAAAGTAAATGACAAAAAAAAGTTATTGTGGGTTATCCATAAGAGATAGATATATACCATCACGGACTTTTCTGTAGACCTTTTCAATGTGTACAATATTTAGTACATTATTTTGATAAAACTCGTAGGGTTCAGCCTGCGTTTGCAATGTAAGCGGAAAAAATGTAATTATTTACGACATCACATTAGAAACCTCAAAAATAACAATACTTCTCCACTATTTAATGGATGTTATTATACATATAAACCTTCCTCTTGAATCACTCTATCTATTAAAAAAAACCGCATCAAAATCCGTTGCGTAGTTTCAAAGATTTAAGCGTACAAAGGGACATAGGGACATAGGGACAGAGAAAGCGACTTTGTTTTATACTATGTAGTGATATGTAGTGATGAAGAATGTAAGGAGAATATGGTTAAAAGTACAATTCCATTAACCACCAAAATACCATTTGTACGGCAAACACACCACGAATTAATTACGCCCCATTCAAGAATGCACATGACTCTGTATGCACGCCACGCTAGATCGTGAAAAGATAAATATACATGGCCTCGCCGTGCAACAATACAAAAAACGGAGTCATTCACGGACCTGACGCTAGTGGAATAGCGATGAACACGTGTGTAACGGAATCACATGTATTCATATTGATGGTCCTTTTAGTGGGGAAATCTTGCATAGACGGCCACCACGGCCAGGGAAGGATTATGTTGGATTCTTATCGACTAAAACCCCACTGTGTTCCGTAGAGCCGCTATGACGGGGCCGTGGAAATTGGTTGGAATTTGCCATGACTAGCATGATGGGGACGCAGAATGTTGTTATGTGCGTGGTTCTTGTTTGAAGAGGTATGGAAGATTGGGTTATCTAAGATACTCCAATATACCGTACGCTACGTACGTTCATAATACGCGTATCTTGCGTATCTAGGTATTTTCATTTTTATAGACGGTTCAAAATCCTGGATACGTACCCAGGGATTTCATACTTACCTTGTGATGAAAAAAGTTTTGTCAAGGCTTTCTATATTTGAAATATTCTATTATAAACGTTATGGGGTGTTAGTTTCATACCTTATGATTGTGTTGTGGGACAGATAACAAATATTAGGCAATACAATTTTATAAGTGTTGTTTTTCATCAAGTAAAAATAACACAAAATAAGTGACGGTTCTATTACTTATAATCTCTATGCCTACTTTTTTTATCCTCCCAGACGTTAAAAAATCCGATATTACGCCACATTTATTACCGCCCATAATAACATAATTACAAACGAATCGGTTGTAAGGCTGGGTGCACAAGCGACAATTACCACTCGCCATTGTTCGTGACCACTCGTTCGTAATTACACGGCTTGGTGGCGTACGTTTACTTGCTACGCAAATTGCGGGAAACGAGATCGTGAGTACACAGCCTATTCGCAATTAGATGGCCTGTATGAATGGCTTGATTCGCCATAGATATAGATGGTGGTAGAGCGAGCTCGGTGTGAAGAGAAAAACTTTCTGCTTCTAGCAAAATATTGATAACATAACTAAAAGATAGGCAAAAATTTTAAAAAACTGTTTTACTCGTCAATATCAGTGTTATGAACGCAAGACTAAACTGGTAAATAATATTATTATGAAGATACAAAGTTCCTTTAAATAAAGTTATTCAGCTGAAGTTACTGAATAAATTGGCTAAAACTTGGTAAACAGGCAGATTTTAGTCTATAGACTACACGTTGATTGCCTTCTTCTGTTCGCCTGTGTGAATTGTTATAAAAATAATGAAATCAAAAAGGTAAAAATCACTCCTTGAAAGCACCAAAATAAGACCCTCCAGGCTAACCTAAGAGAAGATGCATAACACCGTAAAATTAAGCTATTACGGGTATCTAAAAAAGACAATCTTTTAAAGGAACAACGATGTCTTGTGCTGGTTTCTATTATGAGAAGATATTACGCGATCTTAGCCAGTTTTATCTCTGTATAAAAACAATTGTTATATCTCTTAACGACAAATTAATGGGGCTTGACTGTTTATAGAGCGTCTGTTTTGCCCTAATTACGTCCAAGTGAATGAACTTACTATGCTTGGTTACAAGGCAAAAAGCGATGTTTCTCGAATGATTTTTTCTGTGGGTCTATGAGATGATGTGATATGAAAATTATCCTTTATTTTTGCGGTTGGAATAATATAGCATATTAATAATAAACTTCTAGTAGGTATATTAATCGAATGCATTCGTTTGCTATACATATTTTTTGAAAATTAGCTCTATAATAAAAATAATATTATGAATGAAAAATAAGCATTTTTAAGTTTCTAAAAATCATTCAACAGATATTGAAGTAATGACTGATCAACATTCGGAATATGATTTTCTAGAAACAGCAAAACAGAAATGAACAAAACGTGTCGACATAATATTTATTATTATAGGTAATAAATTATTTATATTTGTCAGATTTAAGCTTCAGTATAATATTATGTATATTACTAGAAAGGGAAAAGTAACGTGGAAAATATTTTAACTTTATCACGCATTGACTAGCTTCACCAAAATTCAAATGCAATAAAAATAAAGAGAGAAATTTATAAATCTTTAATACGAACATGCAAATGAAATCTACAACATTAGCATCGTCGCAAAATGGTTTTGATTTCTAAGTCGCCGCGGGGTATATATTATATTTAAAAGTTAAAAGATCATTATAAAAAAATATAACTACATTTTCTATTGTTCACATGAGGTCGTAGCTGTAATACAGGATGTGATCCATTGTACGCGCGCTATGTAAATAAGAGTAAGTGGGTTTTGATGATGGCGCAAGGTATGAGTGACAAGCGGAAAGTACGAAGTGTTTAATAATGATATTTGAATTATGAAATTAGAAGTGGGCTTTAAATGTATTACATTCATTTATTAAATGTAAATGAAACTTTACAATTTGCATATGAAATATACATAAATTTGAAGTAGGCGCTTAAATAAATGTCATACTTACTTGTAGAATATGTAGTTAGCTTGCCACTCCGGTCTTAGCGTGATAATATATTATAAGCTATAGCCTTACTCGATAAATTGACTATCTTACAGTAAAATAATTTATAAATCGTAACCGTGGTTCCTGAGATTAGCGCGTTCAAACAAACAAATAAACAAACTCTTCAGCTTTATAAAATTTATTTAGTTTTTAATTCCACATTGAAACCTCAAGTCAGATTAGTCAATTTGTTTAAAACATAACAAAATGATATGCAATTTTTAGCACACACAAGTCGAAGCCACTCCTAGTTCAGGAAAGAAAAAGCTTATAACTTAGACCACACTCATAATGATATTTTGATCGATTCGTACCAGTATCGATGTATACGATCAATTACATTGATGAGCAAAACATACATTCATCGTGTTAGTTTTTATTCCAAATACCCGGCCCCATTATGCAAATTAGAAACGTAAAAAATCACCAGAATTAACACTAAGTGGCCATAAAATATTGCTTAATCTAAACCCAATTTGTTCGTAATGAAAGTTTATTTTGATTAATACGATGCGACATTTAATTTAGTCGTATAGTAATTTCCTTGCACGACCAGTGTTGTGAAAATATATTTGACGTTTCTGTAGTTATTATAATATTTTTATGTGGCGTTTATGCAAAATCTGCTTTCTATACTTTCCTTTTTCGTTGCGATTGTAAGATTGTTGTGAATTATAGATATAATAACATCGTTTATATGCGGACGAAGATTCTTGCAAAGGTCGTGTCACAGAACTAGATTTGAATACACAAAGTTTCAATTATGTAGCCATTATTATAGTGTTTTTATGTACTCATAATTTTAAGAAGAGAAACTACAAATAAAATATTTTGCCTGATCAGGGCAATGTTAAAGTTAAAATGTTAAAGCGATAAAGCCCTTTTTAGATAAAACATATATTTTAATGTACTACTTATAGTATTTTATTAAGTTACGTATAATGTAGGAGAAGAACGATGTTATATACTAAGAATGCATCAGAAATTTGGATGCATCTGTATACAAAATATAAATAAACCTTGAAACGGTATATAAAACATATTTAAAAAGGTTCAAACGAGTAAAGCAGCAGGCAGAAGCTATACAATGGGCCTTCTTCACAATGGGCAGCGTTGGGCGAGTAGGGGCAATCACGATAGTGTAGAGGGCCTAAATGTCTTTGATTAGCCGTATGTTTATTCATAGGTATTCGCGGCAAACATCGACGATCATTTGTTGGGCCAACGCTGCCCATTGTGAAGATTGGCCATAAAACATAACACAATAATCGACACGCCATGCTAAGCACGCGTGTCATATCTTTTTATAGCATCCGTTGAAAGGTGATTGCAATTTTATTTGCGGCTAATTCCCCGTAGAGAGCACATCTGTTTTCTAAATGACTTGCGATATAATGTGGATATAGTATTGATAAGTAGCTTGCTAATATGTATACGTTTTTGTAAAGAAATGCATGTTATAGACATCTGAAACTACCTCTTGATTCACTCTATCTGCTAAAAAAACAATGCACCAAAATGTTTATTTTTATTTGTTTTTATTTATTACTTTAATAAAACTATACATGGGTAAACTGATAACTAATGTATACAAAGCAATAACAGTATAGTTTACTAGGCGGCCTTATTACTTAGAAGTAATCTCTTCCAGGCAACCAGAGCAAAAGGTAACAAGCTAACTAAAATTATATGTTGTGTAGTTTCCAAGATCTTAGCATACATAGGGACAGACAGACAGCGGAAATCGACTTTGTTTTTTACTATGTAGTGATACTTGAAGTTTATACCTACTACAATTTTATTTTGCAATGTTTTCTGTAGGAAACGAGTTAATGTTTGTTTATTGGTATTTAAATAAACTCGTTTTGAACTATCTTTTAAGATAAGTCTGCCAGTGACAGTTGATTAAATCCTTGCCTGTAAAAAATACTGAAGTGAAAAGAAGTTAATTTCCGCAAAGGCAAAGCAAAACAGGGCCTAATCTTTTTATATTTGGGAACAATCTTTTAAACCAAAAATACAACTTTTTTAAATAAAATACCTTAAATATAAATTGTATAACTATAGGTACCTAACTAAGCTACTGCTATGTATTCTGAAGACACAGAAACGGAAAAAAATTACTTCTTTTTAAAAAGATATAAAGACAATATATTTTCAAAATATTATGTTATCTTTCACGCAAATACTACTGAACCGATTACAATGAAATTAAGCACACGTATAGAGGGTAACTTGGATTAACACATAGGATAGGTTTTATCTCGGAAATCCCACGGGAACTGGAACTTTGCGGGTTTTTCTTTGAAAACGCGGGCGAAGCCGCGGGCGGAAAGCTAGTTCTTGAATAAAGCTCATCAAAATGTGCTATTATAATTCAATATCAATTTCTATGTTATTGCAAAACGTTGAAAGTTCAATTTCTGAGTACAACGCGTTGATGAGTTGAGTACACTCAATTGTAAACCCACGCTCATAATCACTAAGTGTCTATGTGTGTAATGTTAATTTGTGCCATAAATCAACTGATATTAATGCGTATGTCTGTCTGTCTGTAACATTTCACGCCTAAATCTATTAACTTTTTATAACGATTTAATATATAATATTGAAGTGAAACTTCTTTAGGCGCGTTGAGAGTAATAAGGTAGCGTTATGTCAATACCTAAGTATCTCGGTGTTGTGTTGGACGACAGGTTAAACTTTCAAGAACACATTGAATTGTTGTCAGGTAGGGTACGCAAACTCATTTATATATTTAAGTGCCTGAGAAGTGTTGCGGATAAAAATGTTATAAAATCTGTGTATTTTGCGCTCTGCCAATCCCTCCTTTCATATTGTATAACTTCTTGGGGAGGAGCTCCAAAAACACATATATTAAAATTAGAAAGAGCCCAGAGAGCTATTCTTAAGGTTGGATCTCACCTACCCTTTTATCATCCGACTACAGCCCTCTACAAAAAATGTGATGTTTTAACAGTTCATCAACTCTTTGTCCTTCAAACAATTCTTAAACAGCACAATTTGCTTCTTTATGATTCTCAAAAATTTAAAAATATGCGTCGGTTAGACAGAATATGTGATCAATTTACTCCTAACACTTCATTCACGCGTCGTTTCTTTTGTTTTCAAGGCAGTCACTTATATAATAAGTTAAACGGTAAATTATCTATTTATCCAATGACGACAAGTGCTTGCAAATTAATTACTTCAAAATGGCTCAGAAGTCTGGATTATGATTCTACTGAGAAATTAATACGTTGCGCAAATCTGTAGCTTTAATTTTGTAGCAAATACTTTATATACGCACACACACACACACACATACACACACACACACACACACACGCACACACACACACACAGTCATACATACACACAACCACATGCCTACTCTTATATATACTATACACATAGGGTTATATATTGTTAAATTCGTTTTTTTTTCTTTCTTTTGTTTATTTACTTCAAATAAGTACATAATATGTAAATCCTCTAATCGATGTACTTCGCTAAATTGAAGCGGTTCGAATTGGGGAGTGCCTGGCGATCTGCACTACAGGCTACGGCCTATCGCAGACACCAGTCCTCTTAGTTTATTTTTACTTGTACTTTTGTTAAATTAGATATAAGTTTGTTGAGGAAAAATAAATGATTATTTATTATTATTAATACCGTCACGCCATGGAGTAAGGCGACGATTTTGGTATCTTGGAATCTTACCAAAGAAGTTTCACTTCTGACACGTGATACTTTGGACATGATAACTACACTGAAAAATTAAATGTTGGATTAAATATTGTCTTTGCAACACCACGGGTTCTAGTAATTTTATGCCTCTTTTAAATGTTGGTGAATATTATCTAGTTTTAATGAACTGAACTAAAACTAAAACGTTTCGAGTTTTATGTATTAAATTTCAAAGGCAGTTTTACAAAGCCTGACTACAAAATTGATAATACGTAATACCTATACTTAGCATAAAAGAATAATGGTACTTATACGAAATAATATTTGGTTTTCATTCGTTTAAAATCGACTTGCTTTTTCAAGCCCAATTGGAAATTGGAAAATAAATCTGTTTGTGTAACCGCGAATTGTACGTATAAATTATCCTTTTCAATAATTATATAGAATACTAGCTGTGCCCCGCGGTTTTATCCGCATTGCTCCGCTCCTGTTGATCTTAGCGTTATGATTTTTAGTCTATAGCTTTCCTCGATAAATGGGCTACCTAACAGTGAAAGAATTTTTCAAATCACACCAGTAGTTCCTGAGATTAACGCTTTCAAACAAACAAACATACTATAATATTAAGTAAATAGATTTATTAACATACGTAATTTTCTATTAATTTATCAAAACAAAAACCAAATTGTATCTTTTGACCTTTAAAATTAAAGCCAATATCTAACCTAATCATTAGACCTTCAAACATTCGTTAAGAATTGAAGCTGTAGGTATTCAATTTATTCATTTTCTAAAACAACCAGATTCAATTAAAGCAATAAACGAATCCTATCAGTTCTTGATTGGAATAATTGGAATTGCTGTATTAGAAGCTTTTCGTTTGAGAAGTGAGAGCAGTTTATTTGTAGAGCGTTTTAAATTTGTTTCTAGATGACTTCAAAGAATGCAAGTAAATGAAATAATGTAGTTAGGAGTATTAGTCTTTCTAATATATTTTTTTAAAGGAAGATAGTGCTATATACATAAGCCATAAGGCGGCCTTTTTTACACACACCATGCTTTTTTCGTTACGTTTTTTAAAATAATATAGACTAAACTCTATAATTAGATGAATTATTTGTTGTAGATATATTTATACGTGTCATTAGGACATGCCGACTTCAAAACTGCAAAATTGCAAAACTGCTTCATTCCCGGTCTTATAAATCTTCAGTGTACGTCAAGAATCATGAACAAAACAAAAAATGAACAAAATTAATACCTAAATAGTTTCTTGACTATAATATTATAATATCGTATATATCGTAATATCGTATATATAATATCCTTCTACTATCCAATTGTTAATTTTTCTTCAAACTTTTCCTATATCCTAAGGTTGCCTGGAAGATATCGCTGCTTAGCGATAAGGCCGCCTATTTGTACCGCTCCATTGTTTGTGTATTATTTTTTGTTTTATTTTGTTTTGTGTGTGCAATAGTGTTTTTTATTTTATCTCTCTGCTTGGTTTAGTTTAGTACCTACTTTCCATTAAATTTTGATTATAAAAATTACATAAAAACATACTTTCTTTATATTGCGTATAAAAGTAATTTCACCCATAAATGATTTAACGTATAGCGTCTGTAATTGGCATTTAAGTATACACGCAAATTATTCTGTTCAATGTAACACTTATCTATAAAAGCTTAGGAAAGCTGTTTAGAATTGCAAATCAGTAAAATTGACTTGTCTGAAAACTCCGTGATTACTTTTATTCAATGTAATGTTTACAATTAATCGAAGTGTTCGAAATACGAGGTTTTTGATGTATATATTCTATACTAATATTATAAAGCTGTTTGTTTGAATGTTTGTTTGTTTGTTTGAACGCGCTAATCTCAGGAACTACGGGTCCGATTTGAAAAATTATTTCGGTGTTATATAGCCTATTATAGCATCGAGGAAGGCTATATTATATTATCATCACGCTAAGACCAACAGGAGCGGAGCCACGCGAGTGAAACCGCGGAACGCAGCTATAGTTATATAGTATATACATTTTATTTTCATTGATTTCTTCTTTTGATATGCAATAATGTTACACTTTGAAAAGACTTATTACGAGTAATATATTTTACGTCGTGTAAATAATATTTTCTCCCGCGATATACCTAAATATTTTTATCTTTATCTTTTGACTGGTAGTTAGAGGGAATAATATAAAATGGCATATAAACGGTATGATAATGGATATTTTATGATATTAAAAGATGGCTTAATCGATTCATACTAAAAATAGAAATCATTCTAATTTCCTTTTGTTCATAGATTTCGGTAATGCCATATGTCAATCAGAATCTCGAAATATTCCTTTCGATACAAATAGAAAAAAATATAAAATTTCCTAAGTCTTCATTGAAAAAGATTAACATTTTAAAGGTTTGTGTAAAGTTGGCGTCGTAATGAACTTTCGCGGCCAGTGATGAAACTTATTATGAGCAATATATTGTGAGCAATAGTTATTATGGACATAAATCTCGAAACGTATTAGGAACAGAGATATTTGGTTTTGTATTATTCATTTACCTAGTATCTTGATGATTATAAGATTTTTCTGGGTTTTTTAGGTTTCTCCTTTATTTATTTAAGAATTCTAATCAAAATGATGTAATTATACGAACGCTTATATACGCAATATATTGCTCTTTTAAAATATCCAAGTTTCATAACTGGCCGAGAAATGTCATCACGACGCCACTAGCCCATACAAAAGTACCCAAACCCCTTTTTGTATTCTTTAATGTTTGTTAGGAATTAAACAAAAATACTGGATCTATTTCAACAAAATATTCTTTCACTAATAATAGCTACAGATTCTGTTAAGCTAAGATATTTATTTTAATCGCGAGTCAATCCGGGTGACGCGACTAGTTTTACATACATATTATAATATAACGTTCTGTCCATACTGTCTCGGTGTCCCTTTAATCCATCACAAAGTAACAAGCTTCATAGAACCGCGCACACAAATTACGCTTGCAATAAACATCAATTAAGTTTATTAACAAGGCCCACATTTAACTTCCTAATTCTATATTTCCTCTACATTTTAATTGATAGCGAATTGCTATCACAACAATGCCCGCGGTCATTGGCCTTTTACTTTTTTAATTAGTCACTTGTTTTCAGCCAGTTAGAGTATCTTTTACTTTTTGTGTGATAATAATATAGTGAGAACGTGGTCAGGATGTTTAGTTAAAAATGTTATGCAATTTTTTAAAGATTTTTGACATAATGAGAGATCTCGTATTAGTTATCTTATATAGTTCTTCTATCTATCGCAACAATATTATAACATTAAATATACTCGAACATTACTCATTCGGTACTATACTATTAAAAAGTAAGCAATATAAAACTTATTGACTAAAAAAATAAATTAAATAAAACAACAACATAACCTTTGACACAACACTATTCTATACATTCAAATTTCAACCATAGACTATAGAATATACTACCGAGCCTTAACAAAACCATAAACGGCAACGAATAGAGATGTCACTACGATGTATCGATAAAGCAATCTGTCAAACTCCTTTGCATATAACGGTGCCAGAGCTAATTTCAAATACGAAATTTATGTGTGAATGTTATTCATTCATGGGTATAATGGATCGGACCATTGAAGTGTCTGGCTGTTAGCGCTAGCAGGTAATGAAGTGAAAACCTATAGACTAGGAAATGAAACTATTATCTGAAACAAAGGTAGGCTTCGCTGGAGTTCCAGTTTTCGTGATCGAATTTAATAACTAAACTTGTTGGGAAAATGATGTGAATGAAAGTCATCACATCTACTATTATTAGTAAAGTTTTTGTATTTTGACTACAATTGCACTACATTACATAGTTTGTAATAGCTTTATTTGCTTGATGTATTTCTATATCTATACTAGCGTTACCACGCGTCTTCACTAGCTTTTTACTTTTAATATGTTGAATTATATAACAATAAGGAGATCACAAATTACTTTTCTTACACCACCATACTCTATTTCCCCTTTGTAACATTCTATTTTACGACAAAAAGTAGATATTAATATCGGTACAATTCATACAAATCAGTGCAGAGTTTCGCTGTTACAAGCACAAACCAACAGAAGCCTTAATAGCGTCCTTGATTTCTTTATAAACAGTTTCACACTATAAAACCCGGAGAAATAATTCAAGGAGTTATTATGCTCATTCTATGTCAGTAATTGAGGACTGAGATTAACAACAATTGCTATAAGGTTAGCTCGGCATTTAGACGACAGCAAGGACAGTGATGTGATTGACAAATTACTGCAAACTGCGAAGAATTTATGCGATTTCAAACATTTCAAGCGCTTTTTAATCAAAGATACTTAAGTTTACAGCACTACATTTTGCTAAAAAATCGACTTTTGTGAATGTTACTCTACAGTTTTGGAATATTTTGTCAATTTTGTGATCTTAGATTGAGTATGTTTTATTTAATTCTTTAATCTTGGTTATACAAAATGTACTTCACAACATCATTGTAAATATTACAAGGTCGTTGTAATAAATATCAAAACACAATTATTAATCATTTATTAATAAAAATATTCCATACAACTACAGCGCTGCGCCGCTAGTGTTGGATGCAGTGTTTATCGATAAAAAAATAACATAAAGATGACAATTTTGTTGCAATTTTGTTCCTTATTTCCCACTCGTACATAACTATTAGACATTTAAATTTAAGTAGCATCCATCAGGAAAAATACACACGCCAACACGATAACAACCGCCAATTACGTCACTCCATCCTTTTCCATAATCCAGTCATTTACAATGTCGTGCTCTCGCGTACTTAATCCACTGTTTAAACGGAAGAGAGTAATACAAACGTTCCCACAATCAGTGTGAAATTGCGTGTCACAGAACGGTTTGCATCACTCCCCTGACAGCTAACTACTGCATCGCTTCTCAATCAATTCCTATAGAGAATAGCTGGCTTGTTCTCAAATTGCGAGCGTCGTGAAAGTATACGGTTTGAATGGATTTGATCATAGGTATTTGAAGTAGTTTCAAATGGACAAGTTTGGAAATTTAATTTGCTTTGTTGTAAGCATTGCATCAAGTATTATGTCTTGATGTGCACATGTTTACATTGATTAAAAAGTAAATTTAGCAGGCATGTATTATGATACATCTAAGATGAATATAATTGGCCGAACATATAAGGTTTATAGAAAATAATTTCAAACCATTAATGAAAACATGCCAATTATAATGATCACTACAAATTGACATGTATAAAAAGTACATCATAACAGATTACAAAAAAATCCAACTAAGCCAATTAAGCGATTCGATAATTTCTAAAAATTGCCCATCAATTGAATACAATCTCCTTTTCTATACAATAATCAATTAAAATACGTTGTTGGTACTAAAAGTGAAAACGTAGCCGCAGGCGAGATCAAATGTATTCGCAGTCGATTTGCCGCCCACTACCGTTTATCGATATACGCTCGCACCACTAATTCTCTATTCGTCGATTGATTGATTTCGATTAATGCTGGCGTCGCGATGTCTATCATTTTGACAGTCGCATCACGCATAGCCTATGCGCTAATTAGTGTTGTGCATAATGAAATAAAAGTATCGATATATCATCTTTAATGGTTTTGCTAGTGTCATAATCGCTGTATAAAGACGAAGCGATTTAAGATTGAAAATGTTTTAACTTTTTACAAACTATGTAAACTTCAAGCTACTGAGGCAGTATTTTTGCATGAAAAAGTAGCTAATGTTTTAAGTAAAATTTCCATTTATCATTTCCACGTATAATTCGTTCTGCTTATCTCTCTCTACTTTCGTATTTATCACATTACCAGGTAAGCAATACATACCTCATGTTTAGTACATAAACACACAAAACACATACCGGCACTCATAAAGCTTGCAAAATTAATAAGCAACAGTTATCTAACACTATTTCTAAACAATTTATATAATATTGACACTCGAGATTCCGATCTCCAACGGCGATAGTGTCGCGAGATTTTATTTCAGATTATTATATGTATGGATTGTGCCGCTGATGCTATCTGGGCTTTTTATGAGTACCACAACGTGTGGCGAAAGCTGCTTATTAGAGGGTGTAATTTGTGAATGACTTTTAACTGGTTATGTGGAAGTATCGTCAATTATTAGAACGAATACTGAAGTACCATTACGATACAATCGAAATGGTACTGGTAATGGCCAGGTCAGGAAATCGTCTAAGGGTTAAAAATGTTTTGATTTGTTTAGAAGAACTTAATTTTATTATCTGATGTTTTACTTTATGATGATATGCTTAGATGAAAAGAATTAGTGTTCATTTCACATTACAACTGTAATATGGTATGTCAGAAATTTCATCCAAGTCAGACAATTTTAAGAAATAAAACATTGCTGGACACATGATACAATATCATTTTAAAATTCTACAAATAAACAGCACAGCCAGAACGAGGTAACGAATTGAAAAGTTCAATCAAACAAAAACTAAAACAGCACATTAAAACTGAAGACACAATTATAACGTCAGGTCACGATGATCCCGAGGTGGGTTGAGTTTTAATTAACTCGAGAGTCAAGACAATGCTTCAGCTAAACAAAGCTAGGAAGATAATTGGTTGCCTGAGATCTTGTAATTGCACGTCGCATAGCTTTATTTTGCTATTGAAATGTGTGAATTACATTTTGCTGGCCCGTTACGTTACGTCAATTAAACTGGAGTTATTATGTGCTTCATAGTTGACCTTTGAGACTAGAGATCCTGGTAGACCCTGTTCGAAAGGAGCAGGATTAAAAGAGCGGGTTGATTACGGGAATGATATTTATGCTACACTCTAAACAAACAGAATCAAGATATCTATTTTTAATATTTTCGTTATTCTTGACATGTTATGGGTTGTATGTATGTATTCTAATATATTTTACCTTAATAATTAGTATCTACCTTATATATACCTTAACTTTTGTAAAATACTTACACAGAGTACCATAATATATATCGTCACATGATTATTATTTAAAATGATTATAAATTGTCAGAATGTGTATTCGTAACAAGATGAGATTGAAACCTACCCCCCTGTAACCGATTTCTCATATTAGATAACAAAAGACTGTCAAAATTTTCTATTCTATTTAACAGCTAAGAAAGCTCAGTCAAGCTCACAAATCACACGCGATTGCAATCACTTTTACCTAACGATGTCGAGATAAGATTGTGCCTGCGATTAACTTGGCAGAAAGATAGATAAGGAATGCGGTGACCATGCTGTGGGGTTAGAATTCAATTGTGGGAATTTCATATCCCGTCTTATTAAATGTGAAGCCTTCGTGTGCTGTAGTGTGCTTGCACGTTAGTTGCACTTATAGAATACTGGAACCGCTCCCATGCGTTTGCGAGATTGAAATTACATAAGTGAATGTTATTTCTCCAAAAACATTTGTAATGTAAGTGCGATCATGTCAAAATGTCGATCGGAAGTCGCAGTATGGAATATCTTCAGTGAAACAATAAAGATATGCTGTATAGTGTATGTGGTGATTTTTATAGTAGCTGTTAGTGAAATAACATCACAGCACATTTAAAGTCCCATGCATTTAAAATGTGTTTGCAGGATGGTCGGCCTTTTGACTTTAGCATGAGAGACATAGATACACAAGTTCATAAATTCAGAAAAAAAAAACCAACTACAAACCAAGAAAACATCCATAATATTCCCAAATTATACACTATCATAGTCACATCACACAGGACGGTAGCTAGATCACAGATAGTGATATATGAACGTGCAGTGACAGCTGTTGTATGGGAACAGGTTCTGGAGGAACCAGGAAAATGTATGGCTTTATCTACATTGTCGTGATGCCTAAAACTCTTATCTGTTAATTGGACGTACGGATGCGTTCGGTTTTCATTTTTATCGAGAATCTTATCGATGCTGCATGTGGGTAGTCGTTTGTTTAATGCAATTAGTTTCTTTTTTGGTGTTTTCTGTGGTTAAAGGCATATGTTTCGGGATTTGTAATATAAACGGACAGTTGCGGCAACAAAACATACATGTAGAGTCATTTTTTTCCAATTTTATATAAAGATTGTGTTACGAAAAATATTGCGTGTGTGCGTGTGTGTGTATTTGGTTCTTATAAATACTATTTTTTTAAGTTATCCAAGTTATCTTTTCTTCAAATTTATCTATCAAATTAATTCAAAATAATCGAAAAATACACCAATCACAAGCAACTCTGTTTAAATCTATCATTCGCTTCAATTCAAACAATTACCCATAAATTAGTGACACGCCCGTAAAAGTATCGATATCGATACATCACTGTCACCGCACGGCGTTAGTTGACAGTCACAAAGTAATCATTTCATATGCTATAACCTTGTTACACTTACAGCTTGCGCAAACCAAGGCGAGTATTTAGTGCGTATAGGAACGCTAAATACTTAACAAAACCTTAAATTGTCTTAATTTGTGTATGGAATTTCGTTAATTAAATAAGAATTCCACGTAGAGTATTTAGTAAGCAATTAATTTCTGATATCTCAAGGCCGGCGTATAAGGTTTGAAAGGTAGTAATTAAAAATAGCAACAAAATGGCCGATTTTCTGACGTATTGCAATCGTATAATTAATTACAATTTGGATAAATAATTGATAGTTATCATTGGTCTGGTATTTCATACAAAAAATATGTTTCTTTAACTAATAGGTATTGAAAAAGCTTCGTGGAATCATAACTCATCCGTTATAAAAAATACTGATTGAAATTCATATAAATATAAATAAAATATATCCGTCCCATCCATATCATGTTTGATATATTGTTTTATATTACGACTTGTATGTAGCCGATACATTATACAATATCAGATAGCACATCTCTGTCAAGGAGACTATAAATAAATAACTCACAATAAAGCTTCCGATGTTTCTTCGTATCGATAAGCCATCGATAGTTTATCGATAACGTCACAACTCTAGCAATGCAGACATCTCGCCATAGACTGGGCATTAAGAACAAATATCTAGTATAATGAATTGAAATAGATGTCAACTTGTTATATCGAAACTGTTTATTTAAGTTATCTGTGAAAACTTAATAGGCGCTATTATTTCTGAGTTTTCTTTATTTATTTAATTGTTTTATACAATAAATAATTGATTTTAAAAGGTATTATCTCTGAATGTAGAGCACCTAAGATGGAAATAAATAAAATTTACTAAAAAGTTGTATGTGTAAGTATGACGTGTAGATGCTTTTTACTCGATTAGTGAATTTAAATCTGTTAAAAGTCAAAGTAAATTAAAGTTTTTTTCGTATTTTTGTTAATGTAGAGTATGTTTCGCGTGATATACCTATGCAGTTTGCATTTAATGCAGAAGAAAATCGATAGAAAAGGTCAAACTCCGAACAAGTGTTGCTTATGATAATAAATTTAATAAAAATGATACACTATAGTTATTACGTAGGTATGTCATTTTAAGTCATTATTCTGAAACATATTATTATTATAGACATTAGACACTTTTCTATATTGTAATAAATGACATAAGTAAGAGACTATCTAGTAAACTTATGATATAAGTATAAGGCTATTTTGCAGAATGTTAGTTTCTGAATGAGCTTGTAGGATTAAAATTATAATTTTCTCCTTTTTACCAGATACGTACGTTTTGTACAATAATTGAGGGCTCAGGAACTTATTCATTCGTGTCACAAAGCTATTTTATAATCCCGCCTGACATCTGGGTTCCTATTTACAAACGACTTTGAGTTGAAAAGCTTTCCGTTCCTGATAAAATTCGCAAAATATGACGATGAAGAGATATTTCATATACGGCATTTAAACTTGTGCCATTTGATTAAGTATTCTTGTTACACATTGATGTATAAATAAATCGGTTCTAAAATACTATAACTTTTGTAATTACATATCTCTACAAGTGAATGTACTTAAAGCATTTCTATTGAAAAATAGTTAACGTACAAAGGTGTTGATCTTTTACTTTCTGTTGCAAATTCAAAAAGAAAACGGAGGATCCTCACATTAAGTTATCTTACCACGAAATAAATTCCCACAATATCCTCATTCTACAATCGACACTTATTATCTACCAAAATCAATATCGACACTGTCCCAACACTATTGGACATCTGTGTTGCTATGACAATGGAAACTTTCCTCATTAATGTGGTACTGTCAAACGGAATCAGAACTAGGCGGGACACGTGAATACTGCATTTCCTAGAAGTTGTCTGGTGACGAGCCACTTAGCGTGGTTCTTGTGTTTTGCTTTGAATATGGCCTTAGTGAAATCTGTGCTAATATTAGTAGTAATAGCAAAGGATATGATTTTGTTTTATATACCTAGGTTAAAGATAAGATAAATAGTTGATTTTGGTATTATATACCTATGTTTTGTTACCTATATGATCAATACATTCCTGCTTTTGACTACTACATGACAAAAAATAAACTTTTAATTTTCTTCCGGTAATAAAAGCGCAAAATATAGGCTCCTTTAAAGCCTAATAAGTGTTTAATTTTTAGATACATAACGTTTACGACTATTTTACTTGACTGTTTATCAAATTGAAATAACCGACGAAAGTTATTACCAAAATCAGTGATGTCTAGCTTATCCGTTAACAAAAGAATAATATTATGATATTATTATTCTGTCGTCACAAAAGAGAACGCTCGGAAGGTTCTATTTTGAGTGTATACAATTCTGATCCTACCAAAAATATACGCATGTGTGGATTAGGATAAAATAAACTTTGTAAAGTATCCTGCTTAAATATAATATGATATGAAAATGTAACGTACGGCATACTTGACTATAAGGTAGAACTTATAGTTGTTTGATTATTATTTTTTAACATAGTTTCGTGAGTCTTCCATATTGGAATGATTTTCGATTATCCATCTTCGATTTTTCAATAATCTGCATATTATAAAAGTCAAGACAATTATGAATGCATAAGTATTGTAATATCTTCAAAGTAAATAAAGTTAATAAAGGAAGATGCCTTATTAATAACGAGATCTAAGTATTAATAAAAATTTACCTCTACCGTACAAATGTAGAAGAAATACATGTTCTATCAATAAAGTAAGGCTTTAGTAGTTGGCAGCTGATCGATCCCTAGGTTATGTAAATTAACTGCATGTGCACACCTGCTGCATTGTATAGGGGCGTTACGTTTACGTTTTTCTTTAGATTTGTTAACATAATATATTAAATTTAGAAGGGAAACAGATGCTATTTACTTTGTAACGATGTGGGTAAAGGTCTGGTAAATATGCTGGCAGTAAAACCCTGGTCATTTGAAAAATATTTTGCAACATCTCCATTCGTGCCTCAATTCCTATTTTTAAGCATTTTTTTCAACTATCACTATTTTGGACAGTATTCTAATTTGGTAAAATGGTTTAAATACTAACAAATCAGTTTTTCACACAATAATTTGATTATAAATTGTAACAAACAACTATTACTCTTAAAAGTAAAGTAAACTAAAAGTGTGTTTCGTTAAAATAATAACGAACGAACGTTTCTAGAAACTCTGTAAAAACAAAAAGACACGTCGCAATACGTGTTTCCATCATTACTAATCTAATTCTAACTTTAAGAACCTTTTGTCATGAAAACTTTTATTTTCCGTCAAAACGCGACGCTTTAACGACCTCAACAGGGTGATGGAGTAAAAAGGTTTTTACAGTTTATGTACTGTTTTGATTAGCATTTTGTAACATTGCATCAGGAGAATGATGTTTGTGTCTTAACAATTAATGGAATAAACGAAACAAATTCGTCTGTCTGTTCTTGGTAGTTGCTGTATAAGAACTGACTATTAAACCCAATATTAAGTAAGCAGTAAACATACCACACCACACATACAAACTAATTTCTACAAGCCCTATAAAGGGATGAATTTATTTTGATGATACATAGACTGATTTGTTAGTAGTCGGTACAATACAGTTTTGTGACTGCCATACTAGTGTTCATAACAGCACTCGGACTACCAGGTGAAGGAATTTTCAACAGTTCTTGAAATTACCGTATTAAAACGAACAAACTATTCACATGTATATTTTTTAAATTACTAGCTTTCCGCCCGCGGCTTCGCCCGCGTTTTCAAAGAAAAACCCGCATAGTTCCCGTTCCCGTAGGATTACCGGGATAGTTACCCTCTATATGTGTGCTAAATTTCATTGTAATTGGTTCAGTAGTATTTGCGTGAAAGAGTAACAAACACACACACACACACATCCTCACAAACTTTCGCATTTATAATATTAGTAGGATAGGATTAAGTAGGATAGTAGGATTATAGTAAGATTGATAATAATCGGTTCTTTGGATTACCGGATAATTCAAGTAACTTCATCACCACCCAGTAGCTCTTTTAGTACTTAGCGCAAACGCGTACAGTCCAACTATTATTTAATCGCATTGATCCATTCAATTCCCAATTAGTGCGATGCTAATAAATCTCTTCAAATAAACAGCTTACGCCCGCACATTTTATGTTCTCCGTAAATAAACTGGACTAATAGCTAGCTAAGTAGAGACTTAAACTTAATCGCGCTTAACTGGATACTTAAAGTAACTTGGTCATCGTAAAGCACGATAAAAACTGTAGGTAATTGGTATGACCTTATTGTTTTAATTAATCCTTTGAACCTTTCGGGATTAGACATACTTAAGAGCTTCAATTTGGTGGGATTTCTTAAACTATCTCTTTAATCTTAAATATTAAATACAATTGCCTTGAAGCTTAATTGAGATACGTAACACAAGTAAGTACGACAAGTAGAATACAAGATAAAATATGTTTTTGCGTTTCTTTAATTGAAGATTATGTCCTGTGTTCGATCTTCGACATGAGAGAGCATAAGAAGTAAAAACATGTCAGAGACTTTTCTGACTTACTTCATTACTTTTAAAGCAAGAAGTTTCATGAACAACTAAGACTTGGTCAGAGGGTGGGAACAGGTAGGTACCGTCTCAGACAAGGAGCTTCGTATAATTATGGTAGAACTTCACTTACAGGTAAGTTCGTGATAATTATAGAACGAAACAAATATACTGCATTTGTCATAGTGTACTTGATCATATGACTTCACTTTTTGTGATATTAGTAGAAAATGTAAGCTAGATAACGACGTTAAAGAGTAGGTACTAAAATGAAAATTTTCCTCAATCATTCTCGAACCTTCCATCCAAACCCTGCTAGTAAATCAACAGATTTCAGAACCAAGTCCCACATAAACCTTTGTCTTCATTACGTAAACAAACTACTTAATCAAGATATACACAACACGTGCCGCGCTAAAAGCCTAGCTTGCACAAACACTAGATGCAGGGACGTGGAAAAACTAAACGTCTGTACCGTTTTATTTGCTGTGCAACCGGTGGCCTGATGTTACTTCATGCTAGTGATGTGCGGTGAAGTTATCGATGTTTTTATTTTGAATTTATTTTGTGTATATCTCGCTGTGAGATTGTTAAAACGCTAAGTCTATGACACGATATTGCAAATCCGAAATTTGTGATGTGAAATACATCATTATTTTTTGTGCTTCAAAGTATAAATTCAGTAATTTACAATACTAAGCCCACAATTTTTATTTCATAAACAAGACATATCGATGTCAGGTATTCTTTGCAATCCACTTTTATTTCTTATGTGTTCGTTGAAGCATAAAAGCATCAATTGGTTTGATTACATCGAGCAATAATTGAGGTTAAAATGGAATATTCTAATTTTAATCGAACTACAACGTCATTTTAGCTGTATTTACATAACAAACGATTTGAGATCAAAGCGCACTTAAAGGGCTAAAATTAATGAATATTTCAAAATCAAGACTCTTTGACGATGAAATGTTTTGATTATCATCATTATGGTTACTTAAATTCTGCTCAAAATATTAACGTTCAAAGATTTCAGAAATAAATTTGTAGATTTTTTTCGTCTGCTGATGAAGGTATCTACTAAATCACTCCAATTACTTCAGAATTTAACTTAAAACATATATTAAAATAAAGTATAACAAACATATATTAAAATTTCTCTCTTTACAATACCACTTTATATTTTGAATTGTGTTTTTCTTTTTCTTATAGTTTAGCTTGAAAATTTTAAAGAAATTGTGAATTATTGTATAATACACAGATTATTTAATAATGGATTACTGACTTCATTCAAGCCTGGTAATTAATGTATCTTGTTGTATGTGTTCTATTGATAACCTTCCTTATTATCTTTTATTTACAAATGGAAGCGTGTTAATTTGTAACTTATTATAATTTATATTAGATAAATAAGATATAATTATGTTTTATAAATCATAATATCCGTTTATATTATAAATAATAAAAACAATTTAAAGTAGGCTCGGATTTTTATAGGTCAGTTGAATCAGGCAAGTTAAGTAGACAATTTTTAAATGAAAATTTGAGTGAGATATTTTAATTGACGGTTTTTCAGTTTTATATTTTCCAAAATAGATCTCACTAAAATAGAAAGACTAATTTTGCTTAGAAATAAGTGTGAAATTAAATTTGTTTAATTTTAATGGCATAATACGAAAGACGATTTAATTATCACAATCCGACTTATTTAAGTGTCAAGGAGAAAAGGTAATCTTGAAACTCAATTATACAATTTTAATATTTTCATTAGGCGAAAGTGAAAAGGTTAAGAGGCCCCGTAAATTGAGTTTGCCTACGGGGCAAACCTCGTGTATTCACAAGATTCCTTATTCAAATACCAGCATCTATATTTACGATTTCACAGCAAAATTGAAGTCAACACTACAAATTACAATAAACTGAGTTAGAAATAGTCTAAAATGTTTAATGATTTTCAATAACATATTCCTATTCGATAAAAAAACATCGATAAGCTTTTCACACAGCACATCACTATAACTCTGCAAGACCATAGTTGCAAAAACCGCACGATCTGCGCGTCATGCAGTCTACATCAAGACGGCCACAGTTGCAAAACGAGTAAAAAATAACAACTCTATTTGCAAGATATACCGTAATCGACCTTAAGTACACGCGATAAGACCTATATCCCTGTCACTTATCCAATCACAGATTTGCGAAACCTTGATCTCTATTACCGATACATAAAAACGAATGCTAAAATGAAATTTGCTCCTTCAAAAGCTAGTTTGACGTGCTTCGACAAGTCATGCTTGGGAATGTTGGTTTGTAAACGTACTTGAGTTAAGGTTTAGAACTCACGAACGAGAAATTAAAGGTTTATTTTATATCCTATATCATAACATAGTTACTTGTTAAATTTGTTAAAAAATAAACTATCAAAACTTAATAAATAGAAGTCTAATAAACTTAAAGTTAGCCGATGAACCACTTTAATGTTAAGCTAAGATTTTGAAGCTACTAACTGTCATAAACAGTCGTAAAAAGGCTTTAAAAATAAATTATAGAGTGCATTTAAAAGCATTTAACATACTTTAATTTCTTAGTGTATTAATACCTACTATTAAATAAATAAATAAAGGAAAATTCTTATTCTGAGTACTGAATGGTCGTTTTTGAAATTCGTCGATAGCCAGCCTTATCTAGTATCCGAATACATTGAGTGATTTAGTAACAGATTGACACAGAGTTTATCGTTCAAGTTAAACTTAGTTATGTATGCAAATAAGTTTCACTGCATAAGTGACGCGAATTCTTGATAAATTGCTATATTTGACTTAGAGTTTTTCTTGGAAACCTGTTGTTATGACCACTTGTTTGTTTATTTTGTTTCGTTTTTTTTTTTTTTAATTTAGTTCCTTTTCATTAACGATGATCACAAGATATCATCTTTTTTAAGAGACCTGACCAATGACCACATCAAAAAATTTCCTGAAAAATAATCCATTACACAATAATTAATAAAGAACGAAAAATTAAAGACAAATATCTTGTTCGCTCTTTAATTGTTGCCTTTTCGATACAAAATATCACTATATTTCAACTCTATATAATTCCACAGTGTTTTTATAGAACATTTTTCTAGAAACTTCCAGAAGTACCTCTAAAATAAACTACTGCTACGTCGTATATCTCCTGCTGTTAAACATACCTGGAACAAAAGAACTTTTGTTAGAAAATATTTTAAACATCTTAGCTACTGTTGTATCAAAGTAACGTTTTCCTTGTTTAAGATTAAAGTATAGGTACTAAAGGAGTTATTTTTAAATGATGCTCTTGTGTTGTATAAAGATCGTTTAAAAAGAAAGAATTAGTATTTTCTATAATACAAAAGGTGAATTATAATTAAATTAAGAAGTTGAATTTCCATTTAAACTGTTATCTTTGATACAATTTCAATATTTAATACACAACAAAAGAAACAAATAAATACACAAACATTACAATAATATGAAATAAATACTCTAAGTAGTCTTAAAACATTTATTTTTAGACTAAATGAATATTAAGGCATCTATCGCATAAAAGCTCGCCTTTTAAAATAAAAGTAACAGTAACAAAAAAATGAAAATAATTAAAATCGAATGTAACTATGTAAGAACAAAATATCTGTAAAAACCCCTACTATATTTATTATATGAATATTTTTTTTTCATGATATCTAAATATAATAATTAAGGTACATTAAAATAATAGTATTTAAGATATAAAAACTTGAACAACTAAAAGGTATAAATGAATGTAGTCAAGTATTTTTCTTCATGATAATAAATCATAACATAAAAATAGCTATTACATCACGCACTTATCTAGAGGTTATCGTCCGCATTGTGTTGTAAATATTATACTAATGAGTACTCCAAATAATATAATATAGTATTCATTCATGTGTTAGTTATATATTTCATATTCATAACTGAGTTAAGTTAGTAACAACAAAGTAACAACATTTATAACTGGATGCCCTATTTTTATTTAAAGATATTGATTTGTTCAACGAACCTCTGATACGTTAGATATTATGTACTTTAAAAACGTTTTCCTGCTAGAGGATAAATAAAATGTGTAGATGAACAGGCTTACTTAAACTCAAACTCAGAAAACAATTCATTATACTTACAAATGAAAAATATTTTAACTGATTCAGTGGAAGGTTCTGAATGTCGCTTTTAAGACGAGAAAACGGCAAGAAATTCGATAGACTCTAACGGCCTTACTAATAAAAAGTTAAACAAAGGATAAATTTCTACCATTTTCTACCATAGCTGTGTCCTGCTCTTGCTCACTTGAAACGTCAATCATAAAAACAAAGACAGGTTATTGCAATAACTAATCCATTGTAAAGCGAATGGGTAACATTTTATTAGTAAGACCGTAAGTCTTAAGCTTAAACTCAATTACAACAATACAATTTTACTTGCACACAATTACGCGTCTAACGTCTTCATATTATGCTTCTAAAGATGATATTATTCCAGCAGATGAGACAAGAAACAAAAATTTTAACGTTAGATTCACACGGCCTAAATCTCAAATAACATGCGTGTAACATTAAATACATATTTAAGACATAAAGGCATAATATTAGCTATAATATTAATAGCCAAACATTAAAAAGCCCTTTATTGGTAATAAAAATAAAATCTTACACCCAATTTAACAGTGATTAAAATAACTCTATTAAAATACATTATAGCATTACTAAGACTTCATTGAAGAGTCTTGTATCATGTAGCCTTGCACATAGCCTTCATTTTTTATGGTCATTATTGCCTTTCACTTTTAATATCGAATTGTTGCTAAATAATTATCTGATCTAAGTCATTTATCTAGATCAGGGGTGTTGAACCATGGCGTGTCAAGTTCACTGCAATTTATTCATCATAATATTTTTATGATTTAATTCACAGACATATAATTAATATTTTTTGTTCACAGACAATAGAAATTGCTTTCCATAAGTTGGCTATTATAGCTGAAGTTGATACATGTTGTACTCATATTTTGGAATTTTGAATAGTTTTACGTTAATTGAATCAGTGTCAGTATAAGCAGTGATAAATTATAAATAGAGCTATTATATATAGAGTTTATTTGTATTATTAATTTGATACTTGTTTAAAAACATATTATTGTTTATATTTCAATAACACTAATGTTAGTTTTTTTTTCAATATCGCTGCCTCTATTTCAGGTTCGTTTACAAAAAATACAATATTATCTTCATCATCACCAACAAAACACCTAAAAC
>CAJQZM010032145.1:0-36731 GCA_907164665.1 Colias nastes | reverse complement strand
AAAAAAAAGCCTACGTAAAAGTACGTAACATCACTTTTTTGCACATTCGCGTGACGAGTCCCAAAAATCAGTTTCGTAGTTTCTACGATAAACCGCGTTAAACCGAATTCTATTGAAACGTTAGCGAAAAAAGCGTGACGTGTGCTTCATTGATACTCTTGATTGATTGATTGGTGGATCGGTGGATTGGTAGAAAAGCCTTCGACAGTCACGGACCGGCCGGTCTAGAAATAGATTTTTTACGCGCTACGTGTTACTATTTTGGTATCGTATTGTCCATTTGGAATTTGGTTCTGTGTACGGTCGATTTTATACGTATTAATTATCGTTTGGTCGTTTACTTATACTTCAGAAATCAGAAGTTAGAACTTTTTGCTTTGAGGAGAACATTTAAAAAAATAAGACAATTACAAAAAAAGAAAGCCTAGGTATATCTACACTGTAACATAGAACCTAGAAGTCGTTTAATAAAAGGAAAAATTAAACAACTTCGTTTACTTCAAAGTTCGGATACATGTTTCGTTAAAGGAAAGGAAACGTTTTCTACAATAGCAACATTCAAGGGACAGTGTATACTCATTATCCAAAATTAACCAACACATTATTTAGTCTGTATTTTTTTAAACAGCGCCAGCGGTTCACATTAAAAGCGTCGTCTCGGCTGAACGGCTCGTCTCCCACCACGCGCGATTACCACCGTTTGTAGATAGACAGACAGACACACCGACACAATGGCCCGGAACGATTGTGAGCTTCTTAATTAGGGATAAGTATCCGGTTTTTTGGGCAGATGACAGATTTGTTTGTATAAATATTATTGTGAATAATTATATTTTTAGACTGGAAATACCAGCATATTCATACGACTGTTTAATTTAACAATAAGAATGTAGTAGCTAAATAATGAGACATAAAGAAGCTTACTGAGTAGGCTTTTAAAACCAGCAACAACAATTTTCTTACATAACATTCGCATTAAACTAACACCGTTCGCGTTAGTATCTTTGAATACATATCCAATGTTTGTTTATTTATTTTGCACGTCCAATATTTGCATTTGATTTTGTAATGTATGTGCGGATTTTTCGTAGAACTGGTAACATTAGTTGGCAGCCATTTTATGTCAAATATGACATTACGTCATGTTGACGTTTGCTTTTTACCGCGAATAAGCTTAATCAAATACAAGCATAAGATAATATTTTAATAATTCAATAGGTGTAATTTGCTTATATCAAGAAATAATTGTTATATAATTTGATGATGATCAATTGAACGCGTTTATCTCAGCAACTACGTGTAAGTACCTAAAGATCCGAAATAAATTATAAAGTAAATGATCAAGTGTTGGATACCTTATTTATCAAGGGATATGAACATATTCAAAAGGTGCGGAAAGTTGTTCTATTTTTTTACTTGCAGAGTATACAAAATTGCCTTTCAAAGTAACCGGTATATCCCATACCGCTAAAGCTCCATAGCGATCTGTGACCACATTCTCACGGGACCCAATTCACACAACATTTGGGAGTACAAATCACGTAAACGTCTGGTTTTACGCCCCGTTGACCAGCCACCACAGATTGTTTTTATTCAATCTATTTGTGCACTACCGCACTATTTTTTATACTGGCAATTCTCTCGATCTGGGAATTCGATTAGAAATGCTGGCCAGTTAGATTCGGTACACTATTGACTTTTTTGTGGTTCGAAAAAACTATTCTTTAGAAAAGTTAGTATAAGAACGGTAATACACTTCGGCTACTTCATTTTACGTGAGATATGCTTTGAATCATGAAAATATGAACAAGTAAGTGTCGTGAATATAGGTGATATTAATAAGGATTCTATTATTCATTCTGTTAGATTGTAGCCTATTCATTATACTTGTTCTTTAATTATTGTTAATTTAAAATATGTAAATAATAAATATCTTTAATATCAAGAGCACATGCTGCAAAATGTCAGCAAATAGTGTAGCCTGTGTAGCGTAGGTAATCAATTTATTATGAGCCTGTCTTGTTGAGTAAACTCCAACTAATAATTTGAAGCCTACGCAGTACTTATCCTATAGTATTTATCTTCAATTGAAATTATGCGTTGGTGTCACAGACGGTAATTATAAGACGTTAAATTATTCAAACGACTTAATGATTTTAATTGGCCCATTTGTTACTTTTAATTAGGGATGCATCGATACGCCTTTTCGCCGATACGATACCGATACCGACACTCTTATAAAAATATCGGCGATACCGATACCGATACCGATACGCTTACTGTGAATTCAAAAATAAAAATAACTACGTAAAAAACAACCGACTTCAAACCTATTTGAAAATAGCACATCTAAATAATATGTAGTAATTAATAATATCAAATCTTTTTTATTTTTTACTTTTCCGTTTTTGAAGTCGGTTGTTTTTAACGTAGTTATTTTTATTTAATACTTTTTAGTGTATTTTTCAACACGAATCAAACGAGCCCAAACTCGTTAGTGTTTGGCACGGACTTCAAACCTATTTAATAAATAGCACATCTAAATAATATGTAGTAATTAATAATCAAATCTTTTTTTTTTACTTTTCCGTTTTTGAAGTTGGTTGTTTTTAACGTAGTTATTTTTATTTAAGTGTGTTTTTCAACACGAATCAAACGAGCCCAAACTCGATAAAGTTGAGTCAATATATTACTGAGATCCTATGGCCACCTTCCGATTCCATCATCAAATCAGCTCTATGTCATGACTCATGATAATGTTTCATCGCTATCCAATTTACATACGTATACAAAATTTCAGCTCAATCGGTTACCGGGAAGTGAATCTAATTTACTTGCTACATTTCAAATAAGTTCTCAAGTACAGACAAAAATGCTCATAAAATAAAAACTACTCGGCCTATCCGAATAAAATTTTTACGGGACCAATTCGACACCATCCCGCATCGAACACAGAAAGAATCACGTAAATCGGTTCAGAAACCTCGGAGTAATCGGTGTACATACATAAAAAAAAATTATACCGGCCGAATTGATAACCTCCTCCTTTTTTTTGAAGTCGGTTAAAAATGAAGGTATAATAAATAAATCACAAGTCAGATTTTCCTTTTATTAATATAAAAAGTAGAGACATAATTAGGCAATTAAAAATTTTAGTAATTAAAATTAACATTGATAAGATTTTTGTTTAAAAAACAAAGTACATAATCTTAAGTTTTGCGGAGAAAGCGATTTCGCAAGTCTGTTTGAATAAGACCTACGCTGGAAAATAGTCTCTCAGATGCAACAGAACTCATTTGGAAACTAAAGTACCTACTTCTGCGCAATTTTTTTCAAGTTTGGGTATAAAACGTCATTGCGCCAGAAAACGAATGGATCTGCATCTCTCGATATATTGGGACAACTCAACAACACCCTCACAAGCGCAGGGTTTCCCCGAGCATTGTTCATGCCTCATTTGCAACGGAATAGACGAGACAACACGCTCGTTTACACTACATTTTTAAATTAAAAAGTATCGTTGTATCGGTCATAAAATATCGTCGATACCGATATATCGGCTAACCCGAAGTATCGCCGATATATCGGTATCGGTATCGGTATAGGATGCACCCCTACTTTTAATATTATAATTTGCCATTAATAATTTTGCACATGATTTAGATTTGTGTGTGTTATCTGGAATATTATTAGGTTCATCTGTGGAAATAATTTCATAAGTACTTATTTCATGCCGTGTCATCTTGCGCTGAAACATCATTTAAAAGTTGTTTCTAAGCTATGCTTGTTACGACTTACGATTTTTCTAACTACTTTTCTTACTAAAATGAAAGAACAATGATTTACTACTTTATATAATTTGGACCTAAAGATATAATCGTACGATTCTGTTTGAAGTTTACTACACACAGCTGTAGTAAGAGAAAAAACGATTCCAGACATTCTGCCATAAATATGGGCGCCAAAATTCTTATGGAATCCACAGATAAATTATCGGCGCCTAACAAACGAAATTTCAAAATTCTCATTCCAATTTTGAAATTCAAGCATTCCGAGTGTAAAAAAAAAGAACGCGAACAAAAACGGTTTACGCGTAATGTACTACGGCAGTTAGTGGCTAGTGCATCGCCCGTGACAATAACGACCGATGTTTATCGCATCTGTAACGTTTTAAAGCAGTATTAATTCCTGTGTTGAAACGTGACAGAGCTATATAACTCGTATAGCGCCATCCCTTTCCTACACTGGAATGAATACTGCTTTAACCTGTAACTCTGTGATGCGAGCTCGACGTTTCTAGAACTAATGAATATTTTTCATACAATTAACGCATTTGTTTTCAATAGTGTTTCGAAGAGAGCTCATGAATATTCGCTGAAGCTACTTAGCACTTGCTTTATAAGCTTTGCTTATTAGTATTCCAATTGGGAGATTAAAATGCAGTACATTAGCAATGAATTACTGGAACTGTAAGGTAGGTATATGGGATTAAGGTCGGATGATTCAGATTGCGAAATCTTCATTCTTTCAAATAAGATAATGACTTTGACGTAGGTATAAGAAAAAATACGTGACGGCATTATAAGAAATAATAAAATAAACTATTTTTGTAAGAAATGTACTTTTAGGTATAATCAGAGAGTGAAAAATAAAACCAGGTCCATAACGTAATAGTCACTATAGGTATAATGCTTAAAATAGATTTAAATCACGTCATAAGGTATATATGATTATGTATCTAAGAAAATATTTCAATATATAAAGTAGGTAAAGAATACATTTTTCTGACCCTTTCACAGATCAAGATAACAACCATGGATTGCTTCAAGACAAATTTATATATTTCATACACCCTATAGTTCTTTTTACCTCCTCAAGAAAGTAACTAGCATCTCAACTTATATCTCACTCAGACAGGACAGATCCAAATTACCAAGCGCTACACCAAATTGATTACCGGTGCTTTGAAGTCAGCTGATAATTTTTTTACAACCTCTTCAAGCCCAAGTACCTAGTCAAAACAAACCATTTGAATCCCTTTTAAGAGCACTTGAGGTTTATGTTTTATTTACTACTTCAGGATCGACTCAAATACCGACTTTGAATGTTTTAAAACAACCGTTTGTCAATTTGTGACATCGGTAATGAGTAAAACAATTAATTTTGTATGAAGATGGTGTCTGAAACGTTTGTAGAATAAACAGTGAAGTCTGTAGTGTTTTATTGTGTCTGAATGGATGTGATAAATGATAAAAGTCGAAGAATAAACGTTAAACTTTGTTCTTTAAAGGTATCTATCAAGTATCATTGACACTGGCCTCTTAATCTTGTTATTATAACTACACTAAACATGCTACTGAATATGGACACTAGGTACTATTATATATATTCTGTGACACTAGGCAATTACACCCATCTCGCTATATCTATTTCATGTAAATGCTATTTAAATAATACAATATATCTATTCCATGTAAAACAATACTATTTTTGCAAGTAGGATAATCTGACTTCTAACTTGGAAAATCGGGTTTCAATGTAGGTACTTAAAGAGACTAATTTTAAGGTTGTGTCTTGGAAGCTTAAATACTGTAGATACCTACCATAAAATATTACCTACTAGCTTACCGCCCGCGGCTTCGCCCGCTTTGTCTAAAACCTAATAAATTATATACTAAAACCTTCCTCTTGAAACACTCGTTCTATTAAAAAAAAACCGCATCAAAATCCGTTGCGTAGTTTTAAAGATTTAAGCATACATAGGGACATAGGGACAGAGAAAGCGACTTTGTTTTATACTATGTAGTGATAAAGTAATTATATGACTTTTTACGTTTTGAACAACAAAAGCACATGAACCACCTTTTGACTGACACAAAATCAGTAGTAGCAATGTCACATTTTAACATGATTATTAAATTCAATAATCTAAATTTTAGTTATGACGAAACTAGAGTTTACATTATTTATTGCCATTATTATCAAGACTTGTTGACAACACTCCGATTAAATCATACTTAGTGAAACAAGAAACATTTCAGAAATGCAATAAATTAACCTATTGCATGAAATATGAATATGATATGAAAACTATTTTACAGAACTTGTCATAAAATTTGTAGATCATCGTGCAGTGCACATCAACACGTGTTTAAAAATTATACCTACAGGGTGTCCCACTATCGGTATACTAAGCGCGAAGGGACTTGTAGTTTTACATACCTACACTGATCACGTAAAAAATACTTACACAAAAAAAATACGTCAAAATTTTTTTGCTTCATTTTTCCTTAAAATCCATGTTTTCTTCTCTAACTTCACGCAGCCAGCATATACCGCTTCGCTAATGTGAGCATTTTATCAATGAAAACATAATCTTAAAAGATAGCTCACGTGCGGATGGCAAAGTTGGGCGGGTTGCTTGTTAGATAGGTGTCTACACATAGAGTTTTAAGAATTCAACTATTTGAAAAAGAATGCGTCTGGAATTTTATATAAGTATTTTTTACGTACTCAGCGTATGCAAAACTATAACTTCCTTTGAGCTTAGTATACCAAAGGTGGGACACCCTGTATAACTTACACCGAAGATTTTTAAATTTTATTTTCGTCACAAAAGACTCAAAAAATATAAAAAAGGAATTTAAGCCTTTAAATTTTTTAAGGTAAAACAACCTATATACCTAACATTCAGGTTTTATAAATGACAACATTTTAGAGAATACAAATGGAATCCCGACTAGTGATCATTTTTTCTATTCTTTATAAATTTCTCAAAATAGAAATTATTAGGGCAGAAGCAAAATTTTAAGGATCTTTTAAACTAATAACAATTATAATTACTTGTCACGTTTTGTAATAACATTCAGTAGTAAAAAGTCCATAACAATTTATCATATTCAATTTGCAATATGAAGTAATTAAATTTGCAACAATTAGCTGTAGCAATTGCCTCTTTATCAACGCAAATTGGTTCAAAACAACAATGTTCACGGTTTGACGATTAAATTTTATTTATTGTTTATGTAACAGCTGCATGTTTACAATTATTTTTATTAAACAAATTAATAATATAACAGACAATGAAGACAAGTAAAGATGGGTTACTAATACGAATTACGACAGGTTATCTAAAAGGTAATCTAACGTTAATCTAATGTTTATTTATGTTTTGCACTTCAAAACACTAAAAACAGTGATATTAATCGCATTGTTTTTAATTAAAATTGTCGTTTTATTACTATTAACTACACTGAGATTAGGCCATCCCCCAATAAAAAAAAGCAACTTCCCGCCATGATAACACAGTAGGTACACAGATAGCAAATAAATCGTAAATTGGTAGCGGTTTATAAATCACTGGCAGGCAATAATGTGGGCTGAACGTCTCAAGGGATCGGCAGTCGCCCTAGCACAGATTATACCAAACACTTCCCTTTGTCACATAATTGCCTAAATTGTTATTAGCCGGAATAAAGACATATGACTGTAAGCCGCGAATGGTTTTATTTATAGAGAGGATGAAAGATGTCGTTTTAATGGTGTCGTTTCGGTTGCGAGTGATGAAGTGGCTAGCTGATGTGTTTTAATTTAGTTTCCGATAAAAATGTATTTTTAAAGAAATTATAGTTATAATTAAGTAAAATTGGGGTGATATTATCTCTTATTTGAAATTCCTGACAAGTAATTAAATTTCAACGATAATAGGTACAAAAAACAATTCAACAATACAAGCTAAGCATTTTAAAAATATTCCGATTCTAAAGTTTAATTTGAACAGAAAAGTAATACCTACCTACATTTTTATGAACTAAACACACATTATTAATCTATCTTTCACAACCATTATCCATCTTCAACACCTACCTCACTTTTTCCCGCTTTAAACAGTACTAAAACGTTTAAATCTATAACAAATACATCGTCGGCCAATAAAAATATCTGACGTAACATTTGTGTGCGGTCCTCACGAAGTGTTACCATGTGTTTTGAGTGCAACCAAAACATAACGCCCCGTTGACAGATTTAAAGGAATCGCTTCACAAAAAATACGCTTTTATTTAACAATTCATGATCTAAATAAGTTAATGAGCATATTTAACAGTGTCAATAAATAACTGGTGAATGTTTTCTTGAAATGTAAGTGATGTGTGATGTAAAGGGTGTTTTTTTTAGAGGTATAGAACTTTGAAATGGAATAAAACAAAGATGTTTTTTTTTATTGATATGACATTTATTTTATGCGAAAGACAATCTTCTGGCATTATAATTTAAATATGACTTCTGGCATATGTCCCCCGCGGCTGGCTCGGACGTAGTCTAATCTAGAGGTCCAATTTTCGACGACTTTTTCCAACATTTGTGGCCGTATATCGGCAATAACGCGCCGAATGTTGTCCTCTAAGTGGTCAATAGTTTCGGGCTTATCGGCGTAGACTTGGGACCTAACATATCCCCACAGAAAATAATCAAGTGGCGTTAGATCGCACGATCTTGGAGGCCAATTCACGGGTCCGAAACGTGAAACTATGCGGTTACCAAACGTTTCTTTCAATAAATCAATTGTGGCACGAGCTGTGTGACATGTTGCGCCGTCTTGTTGAAACCACAACTCCTGCACATCATGGTTGTTCAATTGATGAACGAAAAAGTCAGTAATCATCGCTCTATAGCGGTCACCGTTGACTGTAACGTTCTGGCCAGCATCGTTTTTAAAGAAGTACGGACCAATTATTCCACCAGCCCATAAAGCACACCACACAGTCAGTTTTTCCGGATGTAACGGTGTCTCAACATACACTTGAGGATTATCATCACTCCAAATACGGCAGTTCTGTTTATTGACATATCCATTCAACCAAAAGTGAGCTTCATCGCTAAACAAAATTCGCTTGTGAAAATCGGGATCGACGGCAATCTTATTTTGGGCCCATTCACCGAATCTACGCCTTGCTAGGTGATCGCGAGGCTTCAATTCTTGCACGAGTTGGATTTTGTAAGCACGCAAACCAAGATCTTTCCGCAAAATCTTCCATAAAGTGGATGGACACATATCCAATTCCTGTGCACGATGGCGGATAGACTGATTCGGGTCTTCCTCTACGCTACGCTTTACAGCAGCAATGACTTCTTCTGTACGCCCTGTACGACATCTCTGTGGATGCGTATTATCATTTAGAGTAAACGTGGCGCGAAAACGTTCCATAGTTAATCGAATTAATTGCTCTGATGGACGATTATGTTGACCGTAAAATTGACGTAATGCGCGATACGTATTTCGAACAGAACCATGATTTTCAAAATAAATTTGCACAATTTGGAAGCGTTGTTCAGGCGTCAGTCTATTCATGTTGAAATGCCAAACCAAACTGAACATAAATCACTTGACAGCTGACAAAATGGCCGCCAGTTAAAAAAGTGTTGCCAACTTAAAGTTCTATACCTCTAAAAAAAACACCCGTTACATTTATTGCAAATAACTTTTATTCTTTGTGAAACACTTATAACAAATATGTACAATCACTCGTAACACATTTTTATATAGGTATTATTGTGATGAATAACTCAAAGAAATAATTTTTTTAACCGACTTCTTTTAAAATAATGATTAAACATTTACAAGACAGGTGAGTAGGTTATTTTACTAGACTACCTACATAATATCACCTATAGCATCTGGGCACTTCTCGAGTCAATTTTAATTTATGTACGCTCCGCTGTAAAATATTAGCTACACAAAAACAAATTGCACTGTCTGTGAAACGCATTATGTCACATGTCACGTTGACAGATATATTTAGCGCCGGGGTGGCATCTTGGCCTGTCACTGTGTGGCCTTAGAAAAAAAGTTATGTAATACCACAGGTAATACGTCAAATTACCATTTGGCGGGAAATTTCTGCAATTTTTTTTTAATTTTCAATGCCTAGGGTAAAAAGGAGTGTTTTTTTTTTTTTCAATAAACACCGAAGCAAAAATTAACAATTTGCACGAAAAGCGATAAAATAAAAAAAGCAAAAGTTCCCTAATACCAGCCGATATTTCATTCGGCTCTGGGGATTTTGCCGTTAGTTAATTTCGTCCCCCGCCATTTGTTACATGCCTGACTAATTGAGATGTATGTTCACAACTCTATGATATCAACATTAAGACAATGATCATTTAATGGTTCATTTTCTACGCACGAAATTGATGACTTCTGAGTGTGAAAGACAGGTTTTATGAATAGTAAATACTAAGTACATATTTCAAGTACCATATTTGATTTATTATGTTTGTAATTTTTTTTTATAAAAATTCTAGTGCAAGTATCCGATTTAAATAAAATGTCAATTTTCCGCGCTTTGGGAAACAGTGGGAAACGATCGATGCGGTGTGATCTGACAATATAAACGTCAGCGGAGATTTAGATTTATTCCCCTGCCGCTATTTATCTTCTTTGATTCACGGGGTATCAACGATCGTGATATTAATCTTTCCTTTTTGAATTTACTAGGAGTAAAGTTCAGCGACAATTTTGATGTTTTAAAAAGTTTTGTGTTTATACATTTTAGTTTTTAATTTATTGAAGTATTAAGTTATTTAACCCATTGACCACCGACCCCGATCGGGCCACGACACAATAGATTTTCTATTGTGTCTGTGATTCCGGGGGCTGAGGCATTAAGTTCTTCGTCATATAATTATTTACAGAAGTGAATATTACCTTGAATAGCAGGAAGCGTTTCATTTGTAAATCAGCTTTTTGAGTAGGTATTTCTCTTGAAGTTCTTTTCTTTCTCCTAAATTATGAATTATGTAAATACTGTGAATAAACCTTACAGTACCTACATTCCTTCAGGCGACATCGTACATTAGAAAGCATCGATTACTAATTTTCATTAACATTTGCCTAAACTTAGTCGTTTACATTCAACTGTTAAAATACAAACTTTCCCTCCCGATTACATGAAAGTCACGTATTCCATCCCTTTAGCAAACAAATCGAGGTATCCCGGATTAGGGTAACGATTTAAAAGGATACCGCTACACTCAAGATACGGTACCAATTTATAACAATTACATTCTACTGGACAGATGCAATTTGAATTTATAGACGGTTTGCGTAATCTTGTAGGACTGGATTTGTTTTGGTGACGTGTTTGTGGAATGATTGTTTATATTTTGGTGTTTAGGTGTAAATGCGAGGATGGGTTGGTGCTAGGTGTGTCTGAAAATTTGATATGAGTATTTTATGTAACAGCAATAACAGTCTATTATATTTATTTTAATTTTAATGTTTTTGATGCAAAGAACTGAATATCTAAGCTAATATGATATGTAAGCTAAGTACTTTTAAATTTTTAATAGAAGATATAAATGTGAAGTTTTTTTTGAATATATCTATCTATTAGTGTAGACTGTAGAAGATTATTAAAGCTTAAACAATGACGGTAGGTATTTCACAATAATTTGGCCACGGACGAAATCTACCGTGGCCCTGTCGTTGATTCGGCTTGACGGAACACAGTGGGGTTTTGGTCGGTAGGAATCCGACATAACCCACGGCCCCTTCCTAGGAGGTTATCTATGCAAGATTTTCCCACTTTAAAAAAAAAGCAAAGAAAGGCATTGCACCACTACTAAGCAATGTTTTCCAAATCCAACCCTTTCACAAACAAAACACGATTATCATAGTCCATTTAATTAATCCTTGAAATAAGACAGCCAGTAAAACTCGTACAAGAATTTTCGTTAGCGAACGTTAAGGGCTAGGGAGTTACATAGTAGGGAGGTTTGGTTCGGGGCGTATTCCATTTCACGCTCCGTTCGCCTCGGCAACTTGATGTCACCGCATTCCAGCTAGCAAATGGCTCGACAAATGAACTGAGGGTGCTATGGAACACGCCCTAAACGTCATAACTGTCATTTCGAATGTGGCGCGAAAAGTGCGGGTAAATTGATTCGATTTTTCATGAAGCTATGTATACCTACTAATATTAAAAATATAGTTAAGAACGAAGATACACACTTTTCTTGGAGTCATGTATACTAATATTATTAATAAAAGTTTGGAAAATCCAAAAGTGCACGACTCATAATGCTCATTTAATTATGAAATATAAAAAAAAAAAAAAAAAAATATATATAGATATACAGTCTTGTAGTTTTCGTTTTTTATTAATTGCAATTAAACGACACTGAATTAATTAATCATTCGCATTCAGTGACCTACAATCGTCGATTAGAATATTTAAAAAAAAAATTTAACTCAAATGATGGATTTTTTCACAAGTTATAGTGTTTTCAGGTTTCACACATGACGGACAGGAAAATTTTTTGACCTATTTCGGTGTTTTTTTCCAATTCTATTGAAGTAAATCAATTTTTAAAAAGTATGGGATTAATCTCCATTAAATTATCTCGACAATAGTATGCAAAATATTTTGATTCCGTGAACTAACAAGGCTATAATAATAAGAATAGCTGCAAAAATGAGGCGAAAAAAATTTTTCGATCGTAAAGCACTCTCTGATGCTTCGCATCGTCGTGCAATTGTGAATAACTAAGAGATACGCTTTTAAATGGAAATTATTGTATTGTCACTGGTCCTTGATAAGTGTACAAAGTTTGAATTAAATCTGTCCTTCTAAAGCGAGTCAAAATCGAGTCTAAAAGAGCCGATTGCATACAAACTTACAAACATACAGGTGAATAAAAGCTCCTTAAGAATTACAGAAACAAGTCAAAATCACTCTTAAAATCGATATGGCCTCTTAATAAAGAATCTGGTAATGTCTGGAACTAGAGAACCGATATTAAAAATCTCTTCAAAATATACGCTGTGAATGTCATAGACTATTTTGTTTTTCCCGCGTCAACCCAGGCGGAGCCGAGGCGTTAAATAATAAGAGTAATTACTTTACATTGTTACGTATCTGTTCGGAGAGCGACTTAATTGTTGTGCGCGAATTAAAGTGTAGGTTACACCGTACACGTGCAATCAAATAAAATTATCACGGAATGATAATAATGTAGACGTGGTATATGTTTATTCCGTTGTAAACAGAATGGAATAATTAAATGTTGGGAAAACGATTTGAAGATGGTTTTGATAGCGTAATGAGGAGGTTTTTGTAAAAAAAGATTTTTTATTTTAATCATAAGATAAGGTATAGAAAGATAGTTTCAAATATTTAAACTATAGTCTTTAGTTATTTGAAATGAGCTCAGATGGAAACTAATAATATTACAATTTAGATGAAATTATTATAGCATGATAAGATTTCAAATACATTATAATAATCTTAATTTATGACCGAATTTTAGTTCACTAATCTAAATGTGTAATTTAATTTCTATTTTACTTCGTTCTTGTAGGTATTTCGATAAGAAAGTAATTTAGATAATCGCTAATATCGCTAATGTAATGATTTTCCATGAAATGATCAGTAGAATTATCTGATAGGATATATTTATCTACATTTTAGTTTAATTTTACGTTTTAATATTCAGAGCAATAGAGCATAAATTAAAATATATGTGACCTATAAAAAATAAAATAAATTAATTATGTAAATGAAACCAATCGAATCTAAAGAAGACTAAATAAGTGCAATATAGTTAAGTGGGATGGATGTAAGTAGGTAAGTACATGCATAGCCCATAATATAAGTAGCCTGCTGACTGCCAAAGCATGACTTAAAACAAGGCTCATGATACTTTTTACCAACTCAGATGAAGGAGCATACAAATAGCTTTTCAGTAACAAATCGTCCATGATCATTAACTTACATAATATTATGTCAAGCGGTCACGGTAGACGCATGATGACTGTCTCAATGTGAAATCGATTTTAATCCACAGAGACACATTATATTATCTGTGGTAACTATTAAATTCAGTACGCGTGCCTCCCTTTATTATTCCGAGAACTCGTTCATTACAACATCGATTTGTAGTTGCCGATCGTTATCTATTCGATTCGTCGATGCGTCGATACTCAATTATCGGTTCGTTATTGTATGTAAATAAAACGGTATTTATATTAACGGATTTCCGTTAATATATCGGTCGGTCATTAGGTATTGTGAAAATTTATGTGTTTATAGTGGATTTTAAATGACGCATTTTTGTTTAATTTTGAAATAAGTTTTTAGTTTGATGACTTTGGATATCTGTTACTAATTGTAAGTAGGGGGAGTCCGGGAGACTTGCCCAAGTGGGAGAGTTGAACCACTTTGAATAACTTTTTAAATTAGGCGCCAAATTACGCCGAGTGGAAAACAAATGAACACGCGTAACCCACCAATCACAAGCAACTCGCAATTTTGAGTGATAACAGACGCATTCGAACGTGAGTTACGAAAAAGTGTTTTCATCGTCGCGGAGTGAATTTTTTTGGATTTGTTATTTAAATTGCTATGCACGCATTTATGAAGGTATGTATCAAACACCTACGTTATTGCATTACTAGATTATCATATTTTGTCGTACGTTCAGTGTTGTTCTCCAGTTGATAGTGGATTTGTTGGAAAAAATCATGATATGGCCTCGAGTCAGGTGTGGGAGAGTTGAACCAGTCTGCAGTCGGGAGACTTGAACAGTGGTTCAACTCTCCCTTTGCAGTTTGTATAGGTACTATTTAAGTTAGTTTTTGTTTTGTTTCAGAAAGAAAAAGCCTAAGGATGGTATAGTCGTCGCAGGAAACCGTTTACTAAGTCTGAGATTGAAAGTGCAGTCAGAGAAATAAAGAGTGGCAAATCTATTCGTCAAATTGCAATCAAGAAGGTATGGGACGGTATTTACGGTATTACCTGTTAGGTACCTGAACAAAAGTTAACACCTTTGCAAGACAAATGCTCCTAGATTTTTAGTGTAAATGAAGAGAAATTGCTCGTTCGTTACTTAATTGATCTGCAGTAAAATTCACTATGGTTTAACCAGAAAACAGGCAATGCAACTAGCTTTCGACTAAACCAAATTCCTCCAAAGTGAAATGAACATCCAAGAGGCAAATATTAAAGAAAAGAAGATATCAGAAGTCTGAGAGGAATCAGAAGATGAAATCTTTAATTACGAAGAAAGTTCTATTGACGAAGATTGGGAAGAAAATAGGGATGAGTCTTGGTTTTGCTTTGTTTGTCAGTCTGATGAGATATTGGATATACGTCTTTGTGTTTCTTGTTGTAGGTACGTCCATGAGATATGTGTCGGCCTCACAAAAAATGAGATTATTTTTACGTTAAGAGATTATTTGTCACGATTGCACTAAAATGTAACGAGTAACAAATTGAATTAAAGTTCACTTATTAAACCTATTGTGATTATGCATGTGCCTCATTTAATCTTTAAGATTGATAGCTAGTTAAGACTAGCTTAACTATGGTTAATAGTAAAAATGTCTTTACATTAGTTTTGTAGATTTATATAGCAGTAGATATCTCAAAACGAGTATTTAATTAATTAAAAGAAGCGAATGTTATGTTAAGGAGTTGCTCTGAAGACATTTGTTTAATTATTTTCACTAATTGTTTAGAAGGCGATTATGAATATTCTAGTTATTGACTTATTGTTAAATGTGTCTAAATAATATATAACTAATGTATAATATGCTTTATTTGCTTCATTTTCTCTCTCTAAAAAGGTATGGGCAAGTGTCCCGCACCTTATGAGCAAGTGTCCCGCCGCGCCGGTTGGGGAGACTTGAATCAAAACTCATTTTTTATTACAACTTAGTTTACTATCTTCTCCTTGCAATTTTTATTTCCAGAATAGTATAAAATCTTAGCCAGATAATAAGGCTTCCATATGGTATAGACCTTAAAGCTCTCAAGGTCACTGATCAGATTTTATAGAGTTTTTAGTAAAAAGCGGTTCAAGTCTCCCGGACTCCCCCTACTTACTTAATTACTGTCAAGGAAACCTTTTACGCTTTTTTTAGCTGTAGGTCTGTTAATCTTCACTTAGATAGGTAGGTAAATTACGTTTTTATATAACAACAAATTCAAATTACGTTTTACATAAAAACCTAACCTCGATTCCCGCCTCTTTTAAAAAAAGTATTTTCCATCCAGCCAGCTATCTACATACTATTCGAATACTAGGTATCGATTATAATGCGTAGTAATCGATTCGAATCCCCACAGGGCGCAGTGGCAACACCCGTGACGTGCCTACAGGTGGAAGCTATGACGATTTCAAAGGAACAAGTTACAATTTTCTTTTTTATTACTGTCACGCTTCAGTTTTGATGCATTCCGATTGTTTATGTACTTTACAATTCTATGTGACGAGCTTGTCCATGCCAACTATGCTTAAGAATCGTTATATTTTATGTGTTAAAATAAATAAATCGATTCTGTATTAATCGAATGCACATAATTCGTATATGACATAAAATTGGTTATGTAAAGCGCGGGAAAAGAAAATAAGAAAACACATAATGCCACGCTAATCACTGAAATAAACGAACTTAAGTGTATTCTTATGTACACTCACTCAAGTGAGAAGCGAGAAACAAAACATCAGGGGAAATGTAAATGGTAGGTGTACGAAAATAATGTGAGGAAATAAGCTTTTGAATCATTCATTTTGAATAATTATATGGGAATGTGTTGTAACCACAGACAAGCTTATTATCAAAAGAATACACAAATACCATAGTATAAACTATAAAGAGTAGGTACGGTTGGGTGATTGTAAAATGCAAATATCTACGCATTGTTATTATGGTTTGAGTTTTTTGTAATTCTACCTGATTTTGGTTAAATGGAAAACCCGTGAAATCTTATGAAAGCCTAAAACAATAGATGTTTTATGCTTTCATATATTATAGAACGTTTCCTTCTATAGAAATAAAATTATAAATAGATAATAATGTTTAAATAAATAAAAAGGAGAAATAAATTAGTTGTGATAAATATTTATCATGTTTATCCAACCTTTATTTAGTACCTAAATATAAAATAGGTATCTATTTAATTGTAGGTATTAAAAAGTGATATTACAATTAAAAGAGAGCGTGTGTGCTGAGCACGTGTGACAGGAGTGAAACTTCTTTGGCAAGTTTCAAAGATACCAAAATCGTCACCTTACCGTGACGTGACGGTATTGCCATGACGCGACCTTGGAATTTTACTCTCAACGCGCCTAAAGAAATCTCACTTCAAAACTTATAAGAATTATAGCTATCATTACATAGTATAAAACAAAGTCGCTTTCTCTGTTCCTATGTCCCTATCTTTAAAACTACGCAACGGATTTTGATGCGGTTTTTTTTTAATAGATAGAGTGATTCAAGAGGAAGGTTTTAGTATGTTTTAGACAAAGCGGGCGAAGCCGCGGGCGGAAAGCTAGTGTAGTGTAGTATAAAGTAAAACGTTTCTAAACGAATACGCCCTAAACAGTTCAGACTGTAGGCTATTTGAAGATACTAGATTAAATCTAAATGCTGGAGACAATTTATGAGTCTCGTAGTTATAAATCAGGATAATCGGAGTTCAAATCTCACTGGATTTAGCTTCTGTACCTATGTATGTAATTAGTATGTATATCTATTCTATGACATTCACACGAAGATTTATTTTGCCTGTAATTGAGGAGTATGATGGTTTTGTTTTTGGAATAATATCTAGATATCTATGGTCGGAAAGTACCTACTGTTAGTTTTTTATTGTGGTTTTGGTCAGATACATTAGAACGATAAAAGCTTATTTTTATTCGGATGTAACAAATATATAGATTTTATTATACCTATATCTACGATATAGGAGCACATATTTTATTAACTCATAAATAGTTACCAAATTAAAACTAATTGGTTATCAAGGAAAAATAATAACTGTAGTTAATACCAATTTTCTAACATTTCCTACTAATATTATAAATGCGGAAGTTTGTGAGGATGTATGGGTGTGTGTGTGTGTGTGTGTGTGTGTGTGTGTGTTTGTTACTCTTTCACGCAAATACTACTGAACCGATTACAATGAAATTTAGAACACTACGCGGGTTTTTCTTTCAAAACGCGGGCGAAGCCGCGGGCGGAAAGCTAGTTCTTCATAATTTTTTAAATGAAACGTAAACAATGAAACTTTTTTTTCATCAAAATTATAATTCAACTCGTTAATTTCAAAACAGATTGCCTTACGGATAAAGAAATCAAAGCACATTTCAAATTGCATTTATCGTTTGCAGGTGCCTAGTGACATGTGTTAGGTGTGACCAATTCGATCATTTGATTCGATGAGTTTTCAAAGGGTCCAATGGCCGCCAGTAGAAGCTATAAGTATGAAGAATAATAGTTTTTCAGATGTTTTACTTGACGGGAGATAATTAATAGATTGAAAAATCTACTATATATAAGTTTCAAATGTTAATCTGTTTTTAAATAATAATTAAAGCTTTAACTACAAGCAACCATTTATTTATTCAACGAAAGCAAAGCGCTACAGATTTACCACCGGTTCGAAAAGCATTTTCTGCAGATAAAAGTCGACAAGAAACTGTATTTGCTCTTTAAAATAACAAAGCTAATTGTTACCAAAATATAAAGCTTTACAACGAGGTGTCAACACAAATATTATGATTAAGAAATGCAATTTTCCGCTACAACTAACAACTGTATTATTGAAATGACATAAAGTAGCAACCCCAAGATGCGTTTATTTGGCCGACCGCGTGCGGACAATCGCGCCTTTGTGTTGGCAATACTTTGTTATTTTGTCATTTTCCAAACCACTACGTTTGCCGCCCTTTCATTGAGGTTATAGTTTAAACTTTATAGTTTACGTTCAGTGTATCGTTAAATTACAGTATCTAGTAAAATGTGATAAATCAATAAAGTTGTGTCGAATTTAATTGATTGAATTTGCTGTAATCCTATCTATCATTAATGTTGTTATTAGATACAGAAGAATCTAAGTTTTTTATTGCGTATAAAATTAATAAATTCCTGAATTTTGAACAAAAAAATACAGTTATTAACTAGAAACACTGTATATTCGAAATAAAAAAAAACAATTAACTATAACAAATTATTTGACAACATAAGAAATGAATAGTGTTTAAAACCGTACGCACAAAGCAAACGTTTTTCCAAGACACTAGTTCACAACGGGGACCGGCTATGTCAAATTTAATTTTACAAACTGGCAACTGCGCAATCTGTTGTTAGCGCGACGAATCACCCTCCGAAGCATTAGCACAAACATTAGCGGCAGATTAGCCTTTGTTTGTGCCGACTAATTCTAATCTACGAAATTGCGTGTCACCCTTTCCATTGCTGTTTTTGTGCATTGCCCCAAATTGAAATGAACATAAGTACCGATGGATTCAATGCGAATTGTTAGCGTCGAGGAACTTTGATCGATTGTTAGTGTGGAAAATTGGATTTGATTGTGTAATAATATTAACGTTAGATTAAACTACACTACACTATCTGGGCTTATTAGTTATTTTTAAACTTATCTATTGATTTTTTTTATAGTAAGTTTGGAGTTTTTCCTTATGTCCATGGCAGAATCACTCTGTTCTGTTTTTAGAGATTAAAAAGTCTACGAAGGCATTTACAAAATAAGTACTTAGTCCATTTAATTCGTTATACCTATTTATACGTTAATGTTAAAAATACATTCGGATTTTTATAAGATTTAGCATCGCGTGTTAAAAACAACGATCGCGTTGGTCACGACATGAACCTCTTTAGACGACAATAGTAAAATGAAAACAAAGCTATACCTATTATACACTTTTTCATCCATTATAAGCAAATTAGTTTGTTAGAAACGCGAAAGGGCTTGGATTGTTTAACCTCTAACGACATCTACCAATATTGTGTGGCTAGACATATACCTACTTAATTTATAATTTAATAGAATTACAGTCATAATTTGAATTCCATTTAATTACTTATTACTATATTTTAAAAGTCTATCTAGGTATTATCTGTAATATGTTGTAGAATATAATGGAATTATACTGATATTACATCTACCTATCCTTTCTAATTGAATGATAATTTTTCAATACTTATATTTTATTATTTTATAGTTTATACCTACCTACCTACGACGATCTTTACGACCGAATCAATATTTTATTTCCTCAATAAAACTTAAGAGGCTTTGTAAGAATTACCAAGAAGCTTATTAATACATAGATGTACCTAATGCGTCCTTGCAAGTAATTACCAGACAAACGAAACAGCTTGCACCTCCCACTACACAAATCGACTTTTTGTACCTCACCTATACAAATATTAGGCCGGACACACACAGGCGCTCAAAAAAAGCACAGATTCAGATAACGAGTCGCTACCGGCACCTACCGGTCAAAGCGACCGCTCGGCCCGCGAAAGAATGGGCGGGGCGCGTCACGCACAAAACAAACTTCCACGACAAGACGGCGACAGAGACGTAAATAGCGTTCACACACGCGCCAGCCAGAGACAACAACACACCGGTGTTCGCGAACACGACTAATTTAAAACTGGGTAATAATTGATGGTGAGCTCAAAACAAACAGATATGGCTGACAAAAAACTATGGCGGACGAAATCTTCATTAGCGGAGGGCGCCACGGGATTGTTAATTTAAAAAACGGTGATTCGACATTATACCTACCTACCTACTACGGCAATGAAAAACCTATTTAAAACGAGACAGGAAAAACAAAGCGCGGAATGACAGTGCTAAATTATGGCGTAGTAATGAATGAGATACGAGCGAATTGTGACCGTTAAAATTAAATTACTTAGCGGTAGCTTTGGTTGGGTAATTAATGGCGTAATAAATTCGGTTCAATCAAGTGGGAAATTAAATAAGCTCCAGTGAAGCGATTGATGCAAATACACAAATGTATTTGATTTAGCTCGGAGGTAATTCGCAATTTGCGATAGTACGAGTGTTCCTGCATTACCTGGAAGCTTTAGCAGTAGCAATCGTGTACATCTATCTTTAAATTATGCACCTACTGTACCTATTTTGTGTTATAATTAGCAGGCAGGTAGCCTTTTTATGCAACAGCGTTAGACGTTAGTACATAAATTATTCTTACCGCAAAGCCTTCAAAGACTCAGTTTACAAGGGATATCACAATTTTCTAGGTTCTTAAGCCTAATTATTAGAAGAAGAATTTATAAATTGGTATACCTAATAGCTTTAGCTATTAGGAGTGATCAGTGATCTTCATTCACGCGGAAACGAGAACATCTATTAAGAAGAAAATCTATCGTCTCAAAAATCTATCTCTACAAGTATAAAATTAATAATACCATTAAATCAATCCACTAACAAAATCCAATAATCTGTTTTTATCCCTGTTACATCAAGTTTCCATGCATAAAAATTGTTGCCAGGCGCAAAAAAGTGTCTTCGTTTTTTCTGAGCGGCGCCATTGTTGCGGCAACACTAAACAGAATCACAATGTTATGACATATCCCTAAGTGGGCGTACTCATATTGATATGGAACCTTTTAGGGCACGTGTTCTTAATTCTTTTGAGATTAGGGATTCATTGAATTGTATGACTTAGGTAACTAGGTAGTGCTCATTTGATATCTTGTAGAGGTTTGAATGCGGAGTAATTATTGTTAGTAGGTACCTTTTTAAACTCAATTTGTTTTAAAATTTAAGGTACGTAGGTACCTACTACGGTAATGAAAAAGGAATATGTAAATATTCTGCTCAGGAATATGTAAATATTCCAAATTAGGTATTTCTTAAAAAAAAACTTCCTGCGGTTATACAAGCGCGACTGGTTAAGGGGCCATTGTTCAAAATGTATGTTTCTAGATCATGGTTTTTGGATAGAAATCATCATATTTAAAATCCTAAAAAAATATATAGCACAGATAAACGTTTGATCTAGTGACTTTTTTGGATAAAAACACAATATTAAACATTTAACTCGATCAAAAAAAAATCAGAAGTAACATCGATTTTGAAAGCATAATCAGTTTTATGAGAATTAGGGGAACGCTATGTTTATGAAAATTTTACATTTCATTTACTAATCAGGTTTTACAGGGAAATTTTTGGATAGATTTATAATTTAGCCCTTATTTTTTTCTATATAAAATATAATACGTAAAATGCGACTCGCGCGCACCACGTCAGTGCCGCCAGAGTCCAGCCGGACGTCATCGAGGGAGGACCTGTGCTAGTTTTGCTCCCGACCACGTTGTAGTCGCCGCTCGCGTATTAGAACCGAGCGGCGAGCACGGCCACGGTATAAATAAATCAGTAGTTTGATTTTATTAGTTATCCTAGGATTATTGTTGTAAATATAAATTAACTTCTTATTCTATACTATTAAACGAGCAATATTTGCATATTAATATATTTGTTTGTAAATACAGTGTGGAAATTTTCGATGGGCCCTGGGTGAAAGTACTAGAAATACTGGAGATAGCAAATTTCCTTTATTTTTAAAAAGAAATAGAACTGCATTCAAAGATTTTCAAAAATTCATATTCCTCGACCGGGAATCGAAAGAACTAAAAATGTAAAAAAATAAAATTTTCTATTTTATTCTTCAAATCAACTGTAATGTATAAGTTTCATATTACAATTATTTGTAACTAGCGACCCGCCCCGGCTTCGCACGGGTGCAATGCTGATACTAAATACACTACAGAAAAACTGTGAACGTTGTATATAAAAACATAGCGGCCCGCTCCGGCTTCGCACGGGTATAAAATATATAGCCGGGCGGCCGGCCGGTACCGCCGCAAACGGTACGTCCCGCAATTTTTAAATCTGTAATATCTTCGAAAATATTCACTTAAATCATACGGTGTAAAGGGCCATATAGATCTATATTAAATGAACAATGTATTCAAGGTATTTAATTGGTTAAATATTAATGCTGTATTGGTTAAAATCGCTTCGAAAATTAGCCATTATTTGTCGTAAAAAGTAAAGGACAAACAAAAGTTATTGTGGGTTATCCATAAGAGATAGACATATACCATCGCGGATTTTTCTGTAGACCTTTTTAATGTGTATAATACATAGTACATTATTTTGATAAAACTCGAAGGGTTCAGCCTGCGTTTGCAATGTAAGCGGAAAAAATGTAATTTTTACGACATCACATTAGAAACCTCAAAAATAACAGTACTTCTCCACTATTTAATGGATGTTGTTATACATATAAACCTTCCTCTTGAATCACTCTATCTATTAAAAAAAACCGCATCAAAATCCGTTGCGTAGTTTCAAAGATTTAAGCGTACAAAGGGACATAGGGAAATAGGGACATAGGGACAGAGAAAGCGACTTTGTTTTATATACATAACATACTATGTAGTGATAGTGATGATTTAAAATTATGTTTTAAAAATTACCTTGCCTGAGATCCTCTTTTTTATGGGTTGTTGAATAGGAATAGCGGCAAAGTTTTGAAGTACTAGTAGAAAGACTATTATGATGTTGGTTGATCTGTATTCAATGAGTATGACAAATATTATTTTTATGAAACAACAATCCAAGATGGCGCCGACGAAAATTTTACATCTTTTCGTCATGGGTGTCATTTTCATGGTTTTTGGGGTAGCTATTAACCAATATGAGGTCAAAACTAAAATCCAAGATGGCGCCGACGAAAAATTTGACATCTTTTCGTCATGGGTGTCATTTTCATGGTTTTTGGGGTAGCTATTAGCGAATATGAGGTCAAAACTATAATCCAAGATGGCGCCGACGAAAATTTTACATATTTTCGTCATGGGTGTCATTTTCATGGTTATTGGGGTAGCTATTAACCAATATGAGGTCAAAACTAAAATCCAAGATGGCGCGGACGAACACTTTACATCTTTTCGTCACGGGTGTCATTTTCATTGTTTTTGGGGTAGCTATTGACCAAAATGAGGTAAAAACTAAAATCCAAGATGGCGCCGACAAAAATTTGACATCTTTTCGTCACGGGTGTCATTTTCATGGTTTTGGTGTAGCTATTAACCAATATGAGGTCAAAACTAAAATCCAAGATGGTGCCGACGAAAATTTTATATCTTTTCGGCATGGGTGTCATTTTCAAGGTTTCTGAATTCTGCTCGAAAAATATGTAAACGGTTGTAAGAAAAATATACCAAATTATCGACGGTAACATTGGGGATTTGTAAATAGCTGTCTCAAAAACCTTGAAAATGAAACTCATGCCGTAAAGATGTAAAATTTTCGTCGACACCATCTTGGATTTTAGTTTTGACCTCATATTGGTTAATAGCTACCCCAAAAACCATGAAAATGACACCCGTAACGAAATGATGTCAAATTTTCGTCGGCGCCATTTTGGATTTTAGATTTGACCTCATATTGATTAATAGCTACTCCAACTCTTTGAAAATGACACCCATGACGAAAACATTTCAAATTTTCGTCGGCGCCATCTTGGATTTTAGTTTTGACCTCATATCGGTTAATCGCTACCCCAAAAACCACCCACATTTGCTACTTAGGAAAAGTTCAGATTTAAAGATATCATAGGTAATGTGACGAATATAATTTATTTCATTCCGACCGTTTCTCGGAATAACATACATTTACTAAGAAGGGTTTAATATATTGCCGGTAACATATTAATATTATGATGTATGATAATAATTCATAATTCATAAAAAAGTATTTTATAAATTTCTTAAAAAGCTTCGATATTGTATACAATAATACAAATCATTAATTGATTATTATTCAAATTTTTGTAAAATAGTCACACTTTTTTAAGTTGGTTGAATACAGTAACATACTTATTACATACTTATATTCAATTATTATTTTGCCTTTTTTATTTGTTTTACTTTTAATTATTATTACCAATATTTTCAGAAGAAAATAAATTAATGTATCCAGAACAAGAGTTTCATTTTAAACTTTAAATGTATTTATAAAATAGACTAATAAACCAGAAGCGTTCTTTATGTTTAGATGATGTTGATTCTACAATAAAAATGTTCGATTCCATGATATTTTTATTTCTAAGAGCAAATATTTTTACGAGAAATTAACAATAAATTATCTTTTATATTGTTTCTATCGATTTGAATAATAAAATAAAATTTGAAAAAGGAATGTTTCCTTTCAGAAAAATTTGCTATCCCTAGTATTTCAAGTACTTTCCTTTCAGGGCACATCGAAAATTTCCACACTGTATATATACAAACAAATATATAAATATGCAAATATTGCTAGTTTAATGGTATAGGATAAGTAGTAAATTTATTTATCAACAACATTCCTACGATAGCAAATAAAATCGAACTACTGATTTATTTATACTGTGGCGTAATCGCCCGCCTTCATAGGTCACCGGAGTTCATGTCGCGCCGGCTCCTGCGCAACGCGGGCTCGAGCCGTCTCAATGCCTAAAATGCCTAAATTGTCTGAACAAGCCGCTCTTAAAGAAATTGTAACCTTCACAAACTAAACAATTGAGGAAATTTAGTATTTCTGTGTGTACCTACAATACCATAATATAATATATCAAAACAAAAAACATACCGTATAAATTAGTTATTTGAACCTCTACCTCAATTTGGACCACTAGGTTACCCAAACCGGTATCAACCGGCGCAATTTGGAACTTTCAAGTGCAATACAATTTTTTGCAATAATATCTGCGTCCCTCTTCAAACTTGAGACAGCAGATAACGGAAGTATTGTTTGTACAACAAATTAGGGACATCTTTCGGCTTATTTATTGCGTTTCAATGTTTATTTAAAGACAAAAGGGACCACACTGATTGCGTAATGTCCCAGAATTGTATGGAAACTGGTAACATCTTGGGTGTTTTGTTTCACATATTTTAGAGTCAATGAGGTTTAAGTTAGTAATAAGTAATAACAAAGGATAGTTTCAAATGTGTCTTAATTTGTTTGTAGTTAAAATGAATGGGTGTTCATAAGAAAGGGTACCTATTCATTATTTGATATGTACCTATAATAATTAATGTGACGTTTAATACATGAAACTTGGCAGATTCAAAATAAAAGTATGAAATGAAATTTCTATTAGTTTCTAACTAGAGGATGTTAGGATGCTATCTCTTAACATTGTATGAGAGTTAGTCAAATATTCAGTGCTCGTTACACCAAATTGGTAACTTGAGAACCGCTGAACGGTAGGTATAGATGTGTGGTGTAGGTATCTCCTACTTAAAAGGATAAAAATTAATATAATTAGTTTTGTTGTTTGCGAATATTTGTCTTTGACATATACATTTTGTTGTCACCAGCAATGAATTTACCATTCATCCATACTTAATATTATAAATGCGAAAGTAACTCTGTCTGTCTGTCTGTTACTTGTTTTCATGTAGGTTATCTATTAATATAAGCGTATTTTATGTAAGTTATGGTGACCTTATTTATTTATCCGTATCATGTATCCACAAATTATATTTAATATATTATTTTTAATTCTATTTAACATGCAAGCGGCTGACAATCTGGATGTCGGAAGGGTGTCACTGAAAATCAGTGCTGAGGCGTTATGCCTCAGGTATCCTGAGTGGCATCCTTTTTTGGCGCACGCAACCTCACATATTTTGATGGTTTTATTATTATTTTGTTTTACTTAACTTAATTTTTTTTCTTCTTATTTTTTTAAACTTCGTACTTTGTAATGTTTATTATGTACTTGTGAGTTGTGTGTGTTGAAATAAATGATTTCTTTCTTTCTTTCTTTCTTTACTCAATCACGCCTCAACTACTGAACCAATTTGCATGAAATTTGGTATAGAAATATTTTGATACCCGAGAAAGGACATAGGCTTCTTTTTACCCCGGGACATAGGATAGGTTTTATCCCGGAAATCCCACGGGAACGGGAACTATGCGGGTTTTTCTTTGACTGCGCGGGCGAAGCAGCGGGCGGAAAGCTAGTTGTTTCATAAAATGTAATTAATTTAACGAATTGAATAGGTACTTTTTTATCCCTGAGTTGTCTACTTAAAATATTATCAGTGACCAAAATTCCTATTTTTACACGCTTTATATTAGCTTCACCTGTAGGGTAAAAGTGGGATAGATGCCGCACCGGGATAGATGCCTCATTTTCAAAAAACCTCACTTCCCAGAGTCGTGACTACGAATTAATGATTTAAATAGGAGCTCCTATCACCCCGCACCTCGGGTACGCATGAGCTGTTGTTTGGTGAAGACGTGTTTCGCTAGTGCGCGTTATAATATCCGCGGCGAACTTCACGAACACGTTAAAATTTAAAAAGGCTTAATATTTGCCTTTGCATAACTTTATAAGTATTAATAAATTTCACTATATTTCTTATTATGTCTATACACTGGTTCATTAAGTACAAATCTAAGTGAAAATAGTGGCTCTTTTGTTTTTATTTAATAAAAAAAAATACTGGGGCAGCTATCCTTATCAAAAAGTATAGTTGCCCCTTTTTTTTCGAGGGATAGATGCCCTTAGGGGCCTCTAAGGGCATCTATCCCTCAATACATATGTACATGTTATTATCGATAATCACAGGTACAGTTTATTGATTTTTGATTATTTTTACCTGATTGCGTCAGAGGTTTTCTCTATGTTAACCGATTTTACTCGTTTAATTTGCTTTTTTTTGTAATGCTTACATACTTATTAATGATCTGCCCTTATACTGATTATAGGGGAACCACGCCACGAAAATACAAAAGAAAAGAAGGAGTGCGAGCGCAAGTATATTCTTGGACAACAGAACAACTATGTTAACATGACATTTGCTGGTTTATCATATAAATTTTATTAGATTTCGCGTTTATAGAGTATGTGAGGCATCTATCCCACTCTGCAGGCATCTATCCTCCTTAGTATTTTCATGGTGGGGCAACTATCCAACTAGGTAGGCATCTATCCTCAAAAAAGGTGTTCTACAAAAATATTTATTACACATAATCTATAAATGATAGGATAAAATATATATATAGTAATTCAAAACAGATAATTAACCTAGCTAAATTCATACAAAGTGTTCGTATAAGATTCATGTTTTTAAAATTATGAGGCTATTTCAAAAAGTGGGGGCATCTATCCCACTTTTACCCTATGTTTGTTTGTAACCGACTTCTTTGGGCGCGATTTTGACCCACTTTAAACGGCCAGATTTCGTTCAAACTTTGTAGATTTATTGAGGACCGATGACAATACACTAATTTGATAAAATTTTCTAATTTTTAGTTCGGTTTTCTATAAAAAGCGTGTTTTTTAGTTTTTTTAAACTATTATTTATTTAAATGCAATACCTATGTTTTTTTTCCTTACGTTCCTTTGTGACTTGTGTCCAAAAGCAATAAAAAATGCTCCAAAATAACAAAAACATCAAAACATATCATAACGTATGAAAATATTAAAACACAATTATTCAGTTGTTTCCATATTATAGCAATTTAAAGGCATGTTTACTCATACGATGCATGTAAGATAACTCTCAACAATTAGTAAGGATGCTGTAATGGGTCCGGATAATGAGATAACTTGATCTTTTGATACAATCTTTCGGTTAAGTGTGGGTTAAGTTAGGAGCTTTACTTGAAACTGGTATAAAAAAGGGAATATGGAAGTTTCTACTTATTAGTAGATATTTAAAATATTATATGTACCTACTGATTTTGAAGATTTTAAAATAAAATTTGATAAATAGTGTTCTAGGTATATTATTACATTAAATTTGGTTTACAATCAATATTTAGTCTATCTAATAATGTTAAGCTAATAAAATAAATATAGGTAGGTACCTTTAAATATTGAGATTTTTTGGGTGTGTTAAATTGCAAATTACTATCTAGTATCTAGGTTATACTTACATTTAATATTCTATTTTTCCATAACATAAAAATATATCCACAAATTTTATCAATTCTAGGGATTTATCTTAATTTTTATAAAAAAAGATAAATCGCCTCTCGTCTATAACTTAAGTTATAACATGTTACTCAAGTTTGAGGTTAGGTGCGTCAAAAGAGGGTCCCACCGCATCATATTGGTTACCGAATAACCCCTCAAAGAGAAACAAGCGAATGTGTTTAAATATTTTTGTTTTTGATGAGAATTAACTTGATTTTCTTCTGTTTCTATGAAACTTTTACAAGAGGATATATGAGGCCTAATAAATATTGATAATTATAATATTAATTACGCTTAAGATGAATTAATTTAGAGTTAAAATATATTTTTATTAAAACGAATAAGAAGATTTAACAAAAGGTTTGTTGTTATTACCTAACAATATTCAGTTGGCTAGAACTCTATTATTTAAGTTTTGTTTAAATCTCATTACTTCCTAAATGACAGAAAAAACATAGAGATTTAAAACCAAGACAAAACCTAGATAACAAACAAAACAAACACATAAAACAAAGATTTTATCAATTAATCAACGAATAGAGAAGCCAATTTAGATTAATTCAAATTAATTAACCAACAAACGAACCAATTGATAATATAAATTAAATAAAACATATAAAGCTCCTATTCACGAAGCGACGACAATGTCTAGTTAGCTATGTGAAGTTTTATACTTGGCTAGAGGCCATTGTTCGACTTATAATAACCTAATTGCATTGTTACAGCTATATAATAGAAAATGACTGTATGTAAAACGTCTAGTTATGGTAGAGTCAATAATAGGTAGTACTTAGACACGGAATTCAAAGCTATAGGCTATAAAATGACTATATGTAAAATGTCTTAGTTATGCTTTATAGCTATAGACTAGAACATGATTATTTGCTAAACGTCTAGTTATACTATAGAATCAATAATAGGTAGTACCTACTTAGTCATAGAATGCAAATAGTATCTGGTAAAAGCAGGTTTGTAGACGTTGTCTTATATACCTTATTCAGTAGCTGACATGCCAAAGGCGTTTCTGTGTATAATCTAACTAAACAAAATGTGTAAGTAACTATAACTAATTACACTACATTTATATAAGTAAACAAACAACTTACTTCAAAATTCAAAATGCACAATTCTAGATAAAAACGAATAACGCAATATAAATTGATATGCCCCCGAATAAATAGCTGTGCCACACAGTTTAACCCGCATTGCTCCGCTCCTGTTGGTCTTTAGCGTGATGATATTTTTACATAGCCTATAACCTTCCTCGATAAATGAGCTATATATAAACACCAAAATAATTTTTCAAAAAAAAAACACAGTCTTCAGCTTTATAATAATAGTATAGATATAACCACCAGAAACATCAATACATCACACACATCGCCTATATTTTACCCAAACATTTAAATAAGATATCAACCGATCCATCATGACTTTCATAGCGTTCAGATACACGTTTTTTATTTAGCTCATCACCCATTTGGCTCGATGTATCAATATAAGTCACAATAAACAATAGACGATGGGCAATCAAACACACATCGGGACAGTCGAGTACTTTTATAGCATTATAAATAACGAAAACAGTAGATAAAGTTTATAACACCGCCCCTCAGCTGTTTAGATTGTGAAGGTGTGAACTGAAAGGAATTCCTAATTAAAACTCGAGTATTATGCTTTTTATTTGAATTATCTTAGTCTCAATATAGCGGCAGAGATGAAACATCTTTTATTGCATTGTTTGATTATTTTATTGGAATGTTTTCTTTATTTTATTGAATACAAATCAATTAAGTTAAATATTAAAATAACTGACATGCCATTAAATTAAGTGAATGTATTGAAACACTGTATATTTTATATGTAATGAGTCAAGATAATCATTGTGTGTTCCAGAAAGTTGTTAATTAACAAATATATGTGATTAATTTGTTACTCGATCAATAAATTATTTTTAGAAATAAATGAGCCTAAAAAGTTATATGTTGTTATCGTTGTTATGCTATAAAATTGGACATAAAAATTGTGTGCTATTAAAAAATATGTATCCATTACTTACAAAAATAAAGATTTAAAACAATAGCACATGATTTAAAAGTTTCAAAAATGGTTAAACTAATCCAAAAATCAGCTTCAACATATACCTAAGTAATTCGTAAAGAGGTGTGAACCAGACGGATTCACAATTACTAGACAGGTTTTTAATTGCATGATTTCATATATTACCCGCAGCTTGCAATTACATCGTTAGGGTAATGAGTCTACCTCAGGCTATCTTGATCTAGTAATACTAGACCATTTAAGATATTTCTAGATTCATATTTATGTGGATTATTGAATGTTTAATGACATTGCCATTTAAGAATATAATGGTTGTAAGATTGTAATCGTTTGTTTTGTAATTGTTGAGTCGTAGAATGTAAAGAACACACATGCACATTTTACAAAACATACATGATACAGGCACATAACAATAGTTAAATAAAAAAAAAATACGTGCGGCACTCGAGGACTGCCGCGGTAAAGCTATTGCATAGCATCGCATCGCTGTGCCGGTTGGAGTGGGGGTGTTAGGGTTTTTCGTTACGGAATTTTTACATTCGGTCGCCGCGCTCAAAGTCTGACATAAAAGCTATGCAATAGCTTAAAAACGAGAAAAGAAAATATGTAGTAGGTACTTAGTAAATATCTATTACCTGTACTATGATATCAATGTTTTCAACAACAATTACCGACAATTATTGCAACTAAAAGACTATTATTAATTATTCGTAGTACACGTATGAAATGAGTATCTAATCTGTGCTTAAAACGCAAAATATTACAGACAAGTAAAAAACTACGCAGCAGTTTTTATCGCATAAGCTATAAAATATGATTCAATCATGTTTTTTGTTACAAAAATCCAGTAAACGGTATATTCGCTTCCTGTATCGCATGTTTTCTATCCATAATCGTAAAAAAATGTTGGATTTCACTAATTAGCTACTAGTTTACGACATCGTAATTTACGCAAAACCAGCTTTTTATAGTTATTTGTAGTGACAGCTCCACACTGGACTTTTGTTAAAGCCTAAAGGTACCATAATTTTTAGGGAGCTACTACATATTATAATTAATTCTTTTATTTTGAAACTAGCTGTGCCCCGCGGTTTTACTCGCAGTGCTCCACTCCTGTTGGTGTTAAGCGTGATGATATTATACAGCCTAGCCTTCCTCGATAAATGGGCTATTCAACACCGAAATAATTTTTCAAATCGCATCAATAGTTTCCGAGATTAGCGCGTTCAAACAAACAAACTCTTCAGCTTTATAATATTAGTATAGATTCCCTTTCGAGAGGTTTTATAATCGTGTCAAACGCGATTTTATAAGTGCGTAAAGAAGGTTTTTATCCGCCGCGGGCTCGAAATAATTTTCGAAACTAGCTTCAATCATGATGTAATGTCTTTTAAATATGCTACGGTGTTAATCTGTTTGTCGGCGCCTTTGATCCGTCGGCCACGAGGCATTGTCTTATTTTGATTTTTTACCTACATTGTTACTGAGTGAAGTGTAACTATAATGTGAAGGTTCATGCGCTTTTAATTGGCAATATAGAAGAATATTTAAGAATATTATTTTAGTCTTAATATTTTTTTAGGAAATTATTTAACCTCGTTGCTACAATCTTATGTATACTAATATTATAAAGCTGAAGAGTTTGTTTGTTTGTTTGAACGCGCTAATCTCGGGAACTACTGGTCCGATGTGAAAAATTCTTTCGGTGTTAGATAGCCCATTTATCGAGGAAGGTTAAAGGCTATATATCATCACGCTACGACCAACAGGGGTGGAGCCACGGGGGTGAAACCGCGCGGAGCAGCTAGTTCAGAAATAAGAGTAAATTTTCTTTTGCTGTAAATATGATATATCTAACAAAAAGAGAGTGTCTAAGGGTCAGCTCACACCGAGACGCGACGCGGCGCGACGCTGCGCGCACTTTTTTCATAGAGCGACTCAGAATATACTTTATTCACTACACGAAAAGATACACATTACATTGTGAGACACATTAGATTGTGAGATTGTGTTCAGATTACGTTGCACCACGCAGCGCTGCGCCTCGAGGTGCCTCGCGGCGTAGCAATGTGTATCTTTTCGTGTAGTGAATAAAGTATATTCTGAGTCGCTCTATGAAAAATGTGCGCGCAGCGTCGCGCCGCGTCGCCGTCGCGTCTCGGTGTGAGCTGACCCTAATACTTACATTTACAAAAATATAAAACCAACCAGGACAAAATTACCATCATAGTTCATTCCATCTAGATTCTAGGTATATTATAGATTTTTTGAAACATCTCTATTTGACCAATCTGAGCTTTATTATATTTATAGCATATTGTAGTTTCTAAATCAATGGTGTAGGTGTGTCATTTTTCCGTGTCACGAATTATATTGATTTAACAACGGTAACCTTTTGAGGAGATCAAAAGCACCGATTTGTGGATTTATTGTCGTTGTGATTTGTGAATGCATGTTATAGTAATATAGTATATCAATATGGTGTCAATTTATGCTAAAATATCTTAACACAATCGAAATACTAACCTTATTAAATAAATTGGTTTAAAATTTACATTTTATTGTGAAATTAAAAAAAAAAAACAACCTTAGTTTAAGCATACTATTATATTATGTTCTGTGGTTTAAGTAAAAATATAAGTATGTACCTACCTACCTCCTCAGAAAAACATGTTATTCAAGATAAGTCGAACGCTGTTATTGCATTCATTTATTTAGTTACCACGCAGCTATATTATAAACACGAATATTGCTAAATAGGTCGATGACAGACATGAATAAATTAATAGCTTAGAATATTAAGTTATCAATGATATTTATCAAGTTTAATTGAAATAATAAAACCATACACTAACATTTAGAATTATTCAATTAGTTCAGAACAAAAGAAGCACCTGTGCTCAATCGCGTCGGAAAATTAAAAAACCAAACTTAAATTAAAAATGGCGTCGAATTTTATTGCCATTTAATAAAAAAATGGAAAGCGTATCGAATTAATCGTTGGCTCTACTAATTTGAATTAATCGCATAATTTATTAAAACAAGAAGATGTTGAAATGTGTTGAATGTGTAAAATAAATTAATTTTAACGATATAAAGATATCGATATCCAACATGTGCGGTAAATGGTGGTTTTAACATCTTACAATAATTATAAATGCTTGAAAACACGTCTATGGTAAAACCTGATATATTTTGGCCTAGAACTCATCCTTTTAATGTTTTTGTAACTTAAGCTAGGTGCTTATGCATTTAAATTTATTGTTGTGTTAAATTAATTAAAATTTTGTAAGTATGTATAATATTTTTATATCTGGATTTTATTAGGTATCATAATATAATTAGACGTATGCTTGTAGGTACTTGTTTGAGAAATCATCTTAAAAATGAAAAATAAGATTTTTTAGACTGACATGATATCATTTGCCTTAAAATTATATTGACAAGGAATATTTTTGGGAAGGAATAGTATTATGCGAAGTACCTAATTGTATTAGAATTTGGATAATTATTATAATCTGATAAAATTAGTTTTTCCCGACGGATTTTAACATATTTTAAGATATTCAAGCTTAACCAAGTCTATTCAGATTAATTAATCTCACGTATTAAAGATAAACCGGCGATATTAAAAGCAATTTCGGTAAAAAATAATTACACTAAGTACGTTATTATGGAATCTCGTACAAATTAGGACATCGCAAATTAGACGCATAATAGCCGACAGATCATAAATAACGATTTTATATCCGTTGAGAAATATCGATGGTTCTAGAGTCTAGTGCAGGATATTGGTTTTCGTTTGGTAATCGGTCACTACTCACTCGATAGATTGATGTGTTTATTAGTTACATGGAACGGGTTTTTGAGGTTGCTCAAATTCAAGCTTTGGAAAATAATTCTTAAATGGTGATGGAGAAATGTGTGACAGATTTTGATAGGAATGTTACAAAAATTACGTCTGATTTAAAGCAAATATACGTGATATAAGCAAGGGAAAACCTTTTTATTGTGTGTTTAATAAAAATTGAGTTTAATTTGTACCCATTATGTAGTTATGTACCTAGAGTTCAGACTCATAACATGTATTATCTAGCTTTTGTTATGAAAATAGAACCTTCATGGTCGAAATAATATTCCTAATAGGTAGGTAAAACTAAAGCTCATAATCAGAAAATACTGTACCTTTAAGAGATGTATGCAAATATAGATGTTTTCATTTTAAAGTTTATACAGGATCAAAAGGTAGGCAAAAATTCAAAGGCTATCTTCATTTGTGAAAATTAGCAAAGCATTGGCAAAGCATTGGTGTAGTATATTGCCTCTGATAGTTCAAAATAGTATGTGTAATGTGTATTGTTTTGAAGTTTGAATTATCAGCAAACTTAATTGCCTATTGGTAACAATCAATTATACTAAAGAACGCATCTAAGCAAAATCGCATTTACCCACTTAACTTCCTAGCTCTACATTTCCTATCAAATCGATAGACCAATTCGACCATAGACTTTACTATCTACAGAACCGTCAATACCTACGCATAAACAAGTTAGAAACAGTTTTTACATAGTTATAAAACCGAAAGTTGGAGCCGACCCGTCTCGCTCGCTTAATCGTACTTTAATAGCAGCGGCATTTCACAAAGACATCGTGGGCTCATACAATAATATGTGGTTCGGAAGCAATATGAATGAATAGCTTTATTTTTAATTATGTTCTTATTTGGCTGTGTAAAATAGGGGATATTTTTTCATTGAGAATTCGTTGAGTTAGAGTTGTGAATAGAGTATGGTATGAGCAATAGGTAGATGAGGAATACGTTAAAGAATGAAAAAAATGGTATTAAAAAATAAGTATGTATAATTTTATTTTAATACATAAGTACATCTACGGTGACATAATTTCCATTGCATGCAAATATTGAACGTGCATTGAAATAATAATGTACCGGATTAACTTACGGTGACCATGCGATTACGCAAAATTCTTAACTTTTCATTATTTACTACTTATTTACCAAATACATTGTTAATTAATGCATAGAGGTAGGCTGTAGGTAACCGTTATAAACTTATAAATGAGTGTTGCCTTCAACAATCGAAGTAATTCCAGCCAATAGAAAAACGTCACTGTCAACAAAACCAGGCATTCTTTTTTCAAATCTAGTTTATTTTTTTAATTTCGATTAACACCCGCTGTTCGTCATAACCAGCCAGTACGTGACCGCGGCAATGCTTTGATATCCAAACTTTTTTATTCTTTTTTTTTCTTAATAATCTCGCGGCTACCGGGCAAAGGGCTGGTATAATTCAGCTTTATTTATGCAAAATAAAAACGGAATCATAAAGATTTATTGTGTGGACGGGGTGGGCCGACTCACGAATTAAAATGCTTATTTTTTAATTCATGAATGTGAATGTATCTTCGAGAACGACATTGTTGTGGTTAAATTTAATTATTAATGCTTTTGAAACGCAATGGGATGTCATTTAGCCTGTTCACCTTTAACATCGTAAAGCTTTTGAACGTGCCGGCAGAAGTTGTGAGCAATCCTTCACCTATACCTTTAATGTTTTTATTATCATTAAATAATTAATGAAAAGCGATAAAAGCGCATCGATACATAGTAAAACGTCTTCGCTCATTTCCACACATACTTTTTAATTTGTTGCACAGATAAAAAATGCAGATTGTCGAAAATGTAATTCCAATTTGGAATATCCTTATATACTCTAAGGGAACATCCCTAACGTCAATGTCTATTTGACGTTTAGCCGTGTTCCTGTCAACTAAGACTTAAGGGGCCATTGTTCAAAATGTATGTTTCTAGATCATGGTTTTTG